>JARFXV010002267.1:0-142500 GCA_031761425.1 Cosmopolites sordidus
ATATATATATATATATATATATATATATATATATATATATATATATATATATATATATATATATATATTAAAGAAAATGCATGTTTTCCACCTTTTTCAAGATATTTTTTTATAATTATAGCTAAATGAAGCAATAATAGTGCACTTTTAAATTAATGGTGGTGGCTGTGGTTAATGGTATAAGCCGTGGTACTGTCTTGTTAGAACCACAGTTCTCCCATATTTACTTGTCGTCACTAAAGTTGTAACAGAAAATTTTATAACATGCCAACATAACGTGCCAAAGCCATGCTCTTTCCTTCTCTTCAAAAAAGTAAGGACAAATGATATCTAATCGGAAATTCCTCACCACACACTCACTTTTTTACTATGGAGGGGTCTTTGGTGCAGCTCTTGTGGATTCTCTACCACCCAGTACCTACAGTTCTGCTTGTTTACATATCCAACTATTTTCATTTAAAATGTGCTTCGTCACTCATCATTATCACGGCATCATGACTATTAGTAAAAATGGCGCACATACTCACACAAAACTCTCTGAGCCATGCAAAATTCCTTTCAGTCAGCTATTGCACAATTATTAATTTGTAGGGATAAAATTTCAAGTCGTCATGCAGAATGAGTTGTAGCGATCGGCGGGGCACACCCATAGGTGAAGGTTGGCGCCTAGTGGAACACTGAGGACTAGCAAGAAATCGCCCTTTTTACTGTTTCAACATTGTCTGGGTCCGAACGGCATGGGAAAGGCCAGGTGGTTTCCTCTTTATGACAGATCCGAGATCCGACAGATCGAAGTATTGTGTTTCGATCTGAAATTGGCACTCGGCGTTCAACGTTGAACTGTCGACGGAAAAGATGTTGCATGGTAACTACGGAATGAACACTGCATTTTTTTACATAATTTGACAAATCGAAATAAAAAATTTTACATTTCTCTATTGGAGTATCAATTATTATTCAACAACAATACAACGTTTTTTGCTAAAATAAACTAGTTTATATTAAAATTAAGAAAAAACTTTTATAAACTAATCAATGATTATTTTTTTAATAACAAATGCTCAAACTGGTGCCCTCCTTGTAATCTACAATAATAAACTCTTTTAACAACATTATTACTAACATTTTCCAACATATTGGGCGTAATGTTATTAATTTCCCGCCGATTGTTGATTGTTGAATTGATTGTTTCAGTTCATCAACAAAATTAGAAGGGGTCACGCATACTTTGGTTTTTAAGAAATCCCGCAGGAAAAAGTCTTAAGGTATGAAATCAGGCGACCTAGCGACTTAACTGAACTCCTTCTTCCTATCCATCTTTCTGGCAGCAGTTCATGAAGATAATCCCGCACATTTCGCGTAAAATGAGGTGGTGCCCTATCCTGTTGGAAGTAGAACAGCCTTCTTTCTGCTAGCAGTAGTTCATCAATAAACAACTCAAGTTCGTTACTCAATAACTCTAAATAACGTTTATCATTTAAATTTTGTTCTATGAAGATTAGTTTTTTATTATAGATTCCATATCATACGTTAAATCTTGGATTATTTTGTCTCCTTCTTTCTTCAGACCAACAAGGATTACTGTCAGACCAATATCTGTAATTTTGTCTTTTGACCATGCCATTTAAATAAAAAGTTGCTTTGTGGCTATACAAAATGTGCTTCTCAGAAGTTGGTTGCTGACGCTTCTTGTCCAAAAACCAGTCGCAAAATTCCAGTCTTTTATCACAATCATCATCATGCAATTCTTGCACGCTTCTCATTTTGTATTGATAATTGTTCCTCTGTAAAGTGGCCCACACCTTTGACTGAGAACAACTTACCTCTAGGACAATTTTGTTCGTTGACTAGTGAGGATTTTTCACTTTACAAAGAAGAATATCTTCTTCAGTAACAATATTTTTGCACCTTTTGCGAATACTTGGGCACACACTAACAGTTGTTTTTAGTTTTACTTAAAAAATCCTAATTTGGAAGAGACTTATCTTGCACTGAATTTAGCGCACGCATCGCGTATACTTAAGTTACCAACATGAAGAAAAATTAATTCAACTTTTTTTTTTTATTCTTTATCTTTTTGATGAATAACTGATTCTTTTTAGCAACTGAATTAAAACGTTTTTTTTATACACATTCAAATACAACAGCTTTCAAATAACACAAGGACAGCACAATTTTTGTCTAATTTCCAAGGCCTACTATTGCTATGTTAGCTTCTTTTAGTTCGAGCTGATTGCAGATTATTTTAGTTGTTTTTGCTAATTGTTCTAAAACGGCTACTCCAATAAAGAAATGTGACATAACATTTTTTATTTCGAATTTAAAATTTAGCAAATTATGTTAAAAAATAGGGTGCCATTTAAAAAAATATTGTTCTAAAAACATAACAAATTTTTTTTTTCTTAGTCAAGTTATTTCCTACAACTTTGCATTTGGAAGTTTTATCACTTCAAATAAAAAAGTTTGCCTGTCAGGTTTTAAAAGTATTAAACTGTATATATATATATATATATATATATATATATATATATATATATATATATATATATATTATATATATATATATATATATATATATATATGAGTGCTGAGTATAATTATACACCGAACTGTTGAGTTCCACAATATCATATGGAACACAGAACAACCTACTTCTCCACGTAAATAAGCATTTTACTGATTGTTTGACTGTGGACGAGCCGCACCCATCCCTTCAATTGGAGGGCATATGTTTCATCGCTTGATGTTCCAGACTGTTCAGGGTACCGACATATGCTCTCTCATCAAGAATAGGGAGAGAGAGAGAGAGCTATCAATAGAAGCTTATTTTAATCAAAACTACTCTCCAAGATTGGAGTCTTTTAAAAGAGTTACATAGTTCGTCAATTTGTAACTCAAAAAGGCATTGTTATTCCTTACCATCAATCCTATTTGCCGGAAATAAATTCCAGTGACTATTTTCTATCGAAAGTTAAGAGTGAGGCTATGCAAGAATTTCGAAATGTTCATTATTCATTCTAAACGTGGTAGTTCTAAACGGAGGAGCCTTGCTTCGGACATATAAACAAACTTGTATTTTCCCTACTTAAAAAGTTCTCAAGAGTTCCACATAACTATAAATTTCACCTCAATTAAAAATACATTAAATATGACCCAATGCATTTCATGCTGAATCAATATCAATAAGAAAACATGTAAAAAAAAGACACTAAAACCGAAAAAACCGGTCAGCCATTTGGTCTGACTTGTGGTTAATCCATCTATGCCTCGCAACAATTTGCCTGGACTTATCAACATGTTTTTATTTCCGGCTAGCGTCACAGCAAAAAGTTGTTTTCTTTCCGACAATTAATCTTGGGGCATTAACTGACAGACCGTCACGATCTTGATTATTCATCGATTTTTCGTTTAGTTACTTGCCCTGTTTCGGACTGACCTATAGTGTAAATTGAATAGTCGACTTGAAATTGTCTCCATTGATTTTCGTGTTCTAATGACAGGAAAGATTTATTGATTCTGAAAATATTAACATTATAAGATCATATCAATTTTCTTTTTGTGTTTAATTATCTAACTGTGTTTTTCTTCGAACAATTATCAATTATATGGAAATATATATTCTCTTTATTTTACAACTGATATCTCAGTTGGATAATAGTTTATTGGAGACGGTAAATCCTAATATATACTGTGGAATTTTAAACACCTAATAAATATAGATATCTATATTATAATATGATTTCTCATCGCAGAAAAAGAATGAAAGCCTCATAAACTAGTAAACTACTTGGACTGCAGATAAACTTGGCACTATAGAGCGTATAATTAGCAGGAAGTACTGCTGACAATATATGTGACAAAAAAATAAAAAATTTAATATATTAGAGCCATTGGAGAAACAAGATATTAGGCAAAACATGATGGATTAGATATTTTAATTTGCAGAAAGTAGCTCTATAAATTGAAAAATATTAATGTCCAAGAAGAAATAGAAAAATAATTTTTATAATTATTAGCTATCGTTATTTGATTAGACTTAATATTGGTGAAACTCTACACATTTGAGCCATTGGAGAATCAAGATATTTGCAAACATTTGATGGGAACTGGTATAGAGAAGATGATTCAACTAGCACAAAGCAGTTCTGAACATTTAAAACGGAAATTTATAATGTCAAAGGTATATTCGCGGTAAAGCATCTCTCACCATAAGCACAGAAAAAATGTATATCAATCAGTATAATTAAATGCTATCGTCGTTTGATTTCACATAATGTTGGTAATAAATTAATTAATAATATTTATTAATAACTAATATTGGTAGTATACTAATATACATTAGAACCACTGGAGGTTCAAGCTATTCGGGAAAACTTAGTGAGGAGTATTCAGACCATAAATCATCCATTATGAATACTGGTTGTAGCTAGTCCTTCAAGATATTGACAAAAACTTGGTGTGGAGTATTCAGACCATAAAGCATCAATTATGAATATTGGTTATGAATATTGAATATGAAGCACCTAATGATAGCATGAATTTCTGGCCAATATTGTATCCTAAACCTGGTATGCTGTCAAAACAACTTAATAAATGCAGCGATATGAAATTTGATGATCAATAATTGAAGTTCTAAAGGAAAGCTTTTGCCAGTGCTCCAGAAAACCTATTTGTCCATTATTATATAAACTGTTTAGCCCATCCTCTCACATTATCAATTAATGTATTAGTTTTAAATAAACTCAATGAAAATAGTGAGTACTTAAATTATTATTGATGGTTTGTTTTATAAAATATTCACTTTCTAGTGTATTTTAATGATGATTTATTGTTTACTTACTTCATATATATCAGGACGTTCTTACTCGCCAGTTAATAGAAACAACGACATACCTGCAAATAAAATAAATAGTTAGAATGTGATCTAAACCTTATTACCTAGACAATATTAAACCATAGACCTCTTGATCTACAACTAGCCTCCTATAATACGAGCAATATTCTGTTCAGAAATAGTTAAAATTATTCTCTGGCATATTCTGGTTTTTTAAGATGAATTATCGTAACTTATCAAATCATGTTCAATTAATTTTGAATTACCCAAATCTATTCTGAAATTGTATACTGCAGAACCAATTAGCAATTATTTTTTTGTAACTCAAAAGTTACGATAAATACACTCTGCGTTCACCAAGAAGGTAATGTTCATACAGTGATTACGATTACAGCGAACAAAACAAAAACAATAAAACGCTTCGAGAAGTATATTTTTTCGATTACTTTTGTAATTCTTATATACAATACATTATTATACAATGATACAAAAATAATAGCCGGTGGTGTTGGCTGCGACAGTAAGGTAGTGGCTTCTCGCTACTGTGTTGAAACCACAGTTGGCGCGGTAGTTGGTTCGATTCCAGCGCTTGGATGGTTGTTTTTTCTTTCTTTCTTCTGTCTGTATTTACTTCCTACCCCACACACATACATATAGACGTACACATACACACACACACGCACACATATATCTACAGTTAAATATCTGTGATTGTCTCTGGGCAAAAGTGTAAAATCTGTCTACGAATTACCCCTCAGACACGCCAGTTAAAGGCCGGATGCCTTCTGAGAAGTGTTCTACGTTGGTCACTCGCCAGTCGGTAGGCTTCCTGATAGATTTATAGGTAAGTAATGTCTGAATGATTGCGGCGTATTCATATATTTTTTTTTGGGTTTTTCGCCACGATCTAAAACTCAAAAAATATCAAAAATGCTGTAAAGAATCACTGAGAAATTTGTCTCCGTTTGGTTTTTTGTTTTTACCCAGCGATTCTTTATTTACATAAGGATAATATTTTTGATATTTTTTGAGTTTTAGATCGTAGCGAAAAACCCAAAAGAAGAAAAAAGACTTATAGGTAAGCACATAACCAAGAGTTGATAGCCTGAGGGGGATACTGGCTTGGGTTTGTCGGTAGCTGATGACCGTGTTTCGGAACCAACGTTAAGTACAGTAGTAAGGCTAAATAGCCTTAGTTCCTGATGCGTCTCTAACCCCAAAACCTTTAATCTTTTTTAAAAAATTATATTAACAATAATGATGATTGCAAATAAATGTCGATTAACATTCATATAAATTTCAATAAAAGCATTATGGACTTGTCGGATATTTTCATGTCAATTTTATACAGAGAAAGTCCCTGGATACCTCTAGGTCGACCAGAACTTCAAACTGGAGTATAACTTTAATTCTCATATCATAGTAATCCTATTCTCATAAGAGTAGAAACTGCAATGTTCGGTCACCTTGTTATTTCACGAAGGACCAGCATTTTTAACAATAGTTCGCCATTTGTCAGAATCAAATAATTGCATAAAATGACGTACTCAGGAACTCATGTCATTTCGGCATTTTAATAGAATCACAAGAATATAGAACAAAATGTTTAGTATGCTGAGTAGTATAAGCAAAAGATTTAAAAAAATTACTTTTATACTTTTTTTGTGATCATATACAGCAACGCAAAGATTAACAATCGAAAACTGTACAGTGGTTCTGCTCGAGATGAGTCAGTATAAGATATTTTCAGTTTTATTCAGATTTTGCACTTTTTTATAGCATACATTTTATATATAGTATAAATATTCGAATTTCTAATATGTTTAGAGAAAAGGTTCGGTTTCCTTATAGGCCCTTTTTATATAACATATAACGGTTTCTATATAATATATAAAATATATTAGTTCTAACGATATTCATACATTGTTGTTGTTAATTCATAAATATGTATAGTCGTATAAATATGTATATTATTTCGATGCTGACTACTTTTTGAGAATTGTTTTCAACCAATTTTTTGAGCTTAGGTGCATTAATTTTAGTGTTTTTATATATATTTTTTTAATAAAGCGTTGGTCTCTTTCATTTAGTAATTTTGGACGGCCTGTTTGCTTCTTCGGAAAAATTCTTTCCTCATTTTTGTAACATTGCACGATATCTCCAACCGTACTTTTACTTAATAATATTATTTGCCCAATTTTTCGGTAGGAATTTTTTCTTTCATAATGAAATAGTACTATATTGCCTATTTTCAGAACTACTGTTTTTTTTTTATTTGGTATACCACCCATTTTAAGATGTTCCTTCGAAACCAGTCTGCCAATTGTTATTTGTAGTAAACAAAATTCGAAGATTACCCTAATTAGATTAATACTATTAATCCAGATTTATTTTTTAAGCGAGTCTGAATATTTTTGAGGTGTACAAAAACGATATTTATATTTTTTTCTTAAAATTTTAAAATTAAGCAAACGATTTCGGAAGTTTGTTATGCAAGAAGTTCAAAAGAGGTAAGAACTGTAAAATATACGAGCAGAAAATTATTTTTTTGCCTAAATTGGAACTGCCAGAATGATTTTTTAAATAGGGTATCCGAATATTTTTGGGATTCAATGTTTCTAAATTTCATGTTTTCTGATTTATGTTTTCTGATTCATGTTTTTAAATTACTACAGATAAGGTTACTTCCTTATTTAAAGATCAGTCCAACAATTTGTGTTTGATCTTCACTGCAATTTAATTCTAGTACACTTTCTAAATTTTTTGCCGAATCTGAAAATTGCTATAATATTGGCTGAATGATAAAAAGTATTATAAAAACTATATGTAGGCATACGTAGAAGACGTTTCACCTCAAAAGAATACTAATAACATTTAGATTGCTTAATATATAAGTTTTTTAAAACTTTTTTCATGTTATATTATTTTGTTCTGACAAGCAATTAGTGAGATTAATTTGATGCTAAATATATCAAGCAGCCTCAATACGTATTTAAAAAGAATCGCTCCCTAATGCGGAAAATCTCCATCGATGTATATACTCCGATTAAAAATAAATCATTAGAAATAAAAATTTAATATTATTTTAACTACCGGTTGTTTCCTTCTATTTAATCACGCCCAGAAGCCATTTAACAGAAAAGAACCCGAAAACAAGGAACGTGTTAAAGTAATGAGTATATGCGTTTGGTAAACGTGCGCATAAAGCAAGTCGTTCTTGACTACTTAAATGAGAAGAAACACCAACTAAAACATCATTATCCCGAACAACGAGCTTGTTAGTGCCGACAAATGTTTGCTCTTCACCGACGAAAGTGAAAGAAAAAACCCTAACAAGAATGCGTATTTGTTTGTTTCCCCTTGGCAATTTATACAAAATTATACATTTTACTTAATTGGATCTGACTACACAATCTAACATAAATAAGATTTACGATAAATTTATACCCACGTATCATCACTTACATTATATTTCGTGTAAATAGCTTCAATTATATTTTAATTTTAATACGCGGTTCACTATGAAACAATAAAAATGTGAGCCCAAAGACCTTTTAGTTTTATAAAATAATCAGTCGTGTCGTAGAAGTCGTGTCTTGTGAAATTTGGGGAGAATGGTGGATGTTCAATATAACTATATAAAAGCCTGTACAAAACAAAATCAGTTGCACGTTATCGATGACGCTATTGAAGAATAGCAAAACTGTATTCAATAAATTTCAAATTTAGCGACTGTATTCGGTTGGCAGCATATGCGACGTTGTCGGGATTTACATTTCTTTTTTTGATATTTATTGACACGTTTGGAGGTTATCCCATATATAGATAATATAATATATGCTATCTGAATGTTTACTTTGATGTTTTACCTTACGATCAAAAACAGTTCTTTTAAGAGTCGCACCCTTCAAAATGTCAAATTCGTTAAATAGTCATTGTCAAAAGTTAGTAGCATCTCTGATACACTTTTCTGATCAAGAACGAGACAATAATGTGTAATTAGAGAAGTATGTGAAGTTAATTCTTGATAATTGGATATGCAGTATATTATAGACTCAATATTTTTTTTTTGCGTGTTGCAGCAGCCATAAGGTTGAGTATGTCCACTCTTAGTATTATTTTACAAAAGGTGAAAAATAATGAAGTTATAAAATCGCCTAGAAAGCGTAGTTCTATAAAAAGGGTTAATAATAAAGCAGCTTTAGATACAAGTTCTATTCGTGACACAATTTATGAATACAGTAAGTATTCGTAACCTAAGAATTGCAGAATAGACTGCAAGACTCACACATATTTAATTTATACGTATGTAGTCATAGTTTAATTTTCATTTTCCGGATAACATTTAACTTTCAATTCCTGACATGAGCAATTAAAAGAGAAACAACTGTTTGATGGATGCGGTATGTCATTGTGCAACTTACTAAAAGAAGTCGGTTTTAAATAAAAAAAAATGATCCAAGACGAGGGCTTTTGGAATTTCGCAATGTTGCCCTAATACGTATGGCTTTTTTAAGAGGTTATATGAGGGAAACAAGAAAAGTTTTGATCAAGAAAAAAAGAATCAAACATGCCGAAAATGAAATAATGAAATGGTACGAAACGGTACAAATATTTTTACAATGTAATATTCGGTCCGAATATATTAGCAGGAGCGAACTGCTACTCAGTTAAACTGCTAAGTCAGTTAAAAAATATGCAATTTAACAAGAAAACAACATCGTCATTCTCAGCGTCATTAAAACTAAAACCTCCAAGTTGCTCGTATTGTGTGCTCCTATGTAGTATTAAAAGTTCGTTAATTTAAAGGGACGACATAAAATATAACACTCGGTGTCAAAGTTTCTTTCAGGACTCACATATCAGCGCGTCGACGAGAGACGCCCGAGACAGTGAATTTAGGGGGCAGAAAAAGGTGTAAATCATGAACAGAGAAACAAGGAAAAGATTGTCGACGTATCAGCGTGACACGAAATTTAATTTTTTCTCCGCTCTCATGGCTCTGTCACAATATCCGCGTAATATGTTTAATAGTCTTAGTGACAGTTATTTCGCTATAATTTATGACCATTTTGTGGCGTTACGTTGTATAAACCGATGTATAAAACCGTTGTTTAAATCGTGATATAGAAAGTGATTTATTACAAAAATATTAGAAATTGAAAACTGATTTAATAAAGAGAATGATTTTATAATATTACCCTAATTCGTAAGTATTGGAGTTGTTTCAGTTGCGGCATTTTTAAGAAAAGTCATACAAAAAGTTTTTGAAGGTCAGTACTTCTAGGGTTGAATTATTATGAGGAATTCTGAAGCCATGTCCTAAGTCCTTAAAGCCAATCCATTAACCTTCAATAATATATTATACTATAAGCTGATAATTCCAACATAACGTAACGTTTTCAAGCTATAGGCAAGATGAACTCTCATTATCAAGAAGTACCCTACGATTAAACGAAAATTCGAACTTAGCATTGTGTTGATAAGCCATAGAATTTTGATTTAAATCAGGTTGGCTTCAAGACTCTTGTGAAACAAAAGCACTAGTTATATTGCTCGAATAGATACGAAGGCTATTTTTTAAATAATTTGTAATTCGATAATCTGTAATTCGATTCTTGATTGCAAGAAACTTGCTAGCAGCGAAAATTCACCTTCAGATTTGTGATGTTTACGGTGATAATGCTATGACTGACAGTAAAGTTCAAAAGTGGATGAGAATTTTCAAGGACGGGAGGGTTAATGTACATGATGGCCTGGCTGGCTTTATCTGATTTCTAAAGATTTGGTTCGTGAAATGCACAACCAAATTCGAGAGTTATGAAGTGAATATCCACAGATATCAAGGTCAGTTTTGTACACCATTGTTTCAAAGAAACTGAATTATTAAAAATTTTGTTCTCGGTGGATTCCAAGACTGCTTTCTGACGATTACAAAACAAAAAAATTGGGCTGTGCTTTATTGTTTTTAACTCGATATAGTCAGGAAGGAGATTAATTGTTAGACCACATAGTTAAAGGAGATGAGACGTGGTTGTTTCACATGACTCCTGAGTCCAAGCAATGGCCAGTCAATGGAATGGCGACACACAACGTCGCCAACCAGAGTGAAAGTCAAACAGACAATTTCAGCATGAAAGATCATGGCAACTGTCTTTTGGGATAGGAAAGGATACCGATCATCAAAAAAAATGTTGATCGGTATGAGAAATGTTTGAACAAAAAAAATATGTAGAAAAGTGTATAAAAGTATGTAGAATATGGAAAGAAATATATTTTAATATTTATAGTATTTTACTTCTTACTAAAAAACGGACCTTATTTAAACAATATATCTCGTATATAGTCCGATAAGAAGCTTAACATACTACTATGGTCAAAAACTAAGGTGACTTCTTAAACAAAACCTTTAATATTTAATTAGCACTTTCGCTGCCCTTCCTTAGTATTTTAATGTATATGAGAGAAAAATTATTGCAAATTCTTTGCTCGGTAAATGCATGCATGCATGCATGCATGCATGCAATGTGGCAGTAATAAACGATCAAATTCAAAACATTTAATCTTCAGGATGCATGGAATCTTCACTTCATTTGATGCTTTTAAATTTCTACAAGGTATAACATATGGTATATCCTAGATTTTGCACCCTCGCCACACTTAAACTCGATTGCCTTGATCTCTTAGTGCGATCAAGTAGACAGAACTCTGCTTCTCATTTATTTAAACCTAGCCCGTAAGGGTGATCATCTGTTACAAGTTAAAACTATGCTAGTAGCATGCCGACCTCTATGTGGCGTTACCGTATCACGTTTACCTTAATTGTCCGATGTTCGGAATTAAAAACGAGTAGATCTAGTTCGACTGCGAGATCCCAAAAATCCCTCATACGGGCGGCAGGCAGAAGGGTTCGTGTTTTCGATTCCTGGCTTGCGTAAGGCCGCTTCATCTATAAAGAAATAATGCTCAACACCAGCATCAATCGGATGGCGGACGATCGGTCACTCTCGATCGGTCGGACCGCCATTCGGCGAAACACTCCATCTTTTTCCAATAATAAAAAATAGAAATGTAGCTTTATTGTTCTTTTTCCTTTCTTATTAACCTCAAGAAGTTCGCCAGGACTTCTAGAAATTGAATTACTATCCTTCTTGTCTTTCTAACTTTAATGATAGCCGGAATCTTCAATTCCGGCATATCAATGGGTCAGCTAGAGACCCCCAGAAACTAAAAAGTGCCCACCTCAGGGTCAAAATCTCATTAGAAACTAGTAGGAGCCTCCGGGCTAACTAAAAAACCTTGCTGAAGAAGTCGAGTCGATTACGAAAGAAAAACATTAACTGATGAGTTCTTAAAGAACGAAATCTATCTTAAGATGTGGATGAGTTTTTCCTACTACTAATGGAACGAGACCACAGTTCGTCTATAGACATACGTCGTTGTTTAATAATACAGTTAATTATTGCTTATTGAAGTAGTTAATTTAGTACGATCAAGTAGACAGAATTCTGCTTCTCTTTTATTTAAAATCAATAGTTCAAGGTATCTAATTTGGTTGGTGTTTTATTTGAATTTAAAGTTCGGACGCACTAAAAATTCACCCTCTATACAACCCTGCACTGTAATAAAAACTAGTAAGTTATAAAGTATTTATAATTATTTTCACGAGTAGTTTACTGTAGCACCTAAATAGCAACTCAGATATATCACCCTGTTCCATAGTAACTGTTTTGTTGAACCTGAACGCTTCTGAAAGTCACGTAAATAAGCGCCTTCGCTAAGACCATATAAAACTTTTATATCCTTTCTTTAAAATTCCCTCCAATTGAATTAGTCGTTCGGAGAAGATTAAACCAGAGAATCAGAATATAAAAAAGCTACCTCAAGAAGAGGACGTTATATTTGTTCTACATTTTTATTTTTCTTTCAATAAAAAAAGAACTTCAAGATTAACAAAAATGTATTACGTTTAACCAAGCCGTATTTAAGTTTGCTGATAAAACTGGTCATATGTATTTCAAAAGTTGAGCCGTAGAAAATAAAAAAAATAATTTCAAAATCCTATAAGTAATATTAACTGTTTGATATAGTTGCAGCACCTACAACTATGATCAAAAAATTACGTAACTTTTGTTTTAAAAAATTTATCTCTTCTTTAATATCGTATGACTGTCCTTAACATGTAATAGTGTCATAGTTTCATATCATTTCGCTTGATAAATTAGAAATTATAGTGTCTCTTGTAATTTAAAAAAAAAAATTATCCCCAATTTTTTGTGGTCTTGTACTGACTAAAAAAGAAAAAAACATCCAGCAAAAACAAATTAATGTTTTTTAATAAAACATATCATGGAAACACACCACCATCTAACACCATAATAACTAATCGTCAATTTTTCGCTACAAACACTAGTCCACAAGCACTATATTCACCCAATGGCACCGTGTAATTTACACATAAGTCCAAAAGTTTGGAAAATTTAAAAATGGGATATCTACGCCCATGATACTCTCAAAATTGTGATGGATATTTATTTTAGACCTTTTTTAAATGAAAATAACAAAAACATTGCTTTGCTGATAGCACAGGTTTTTTGATTTTTGCCAATTCCGATGTTACTGATATTTACACACTATTTCAGTTCTTTGTCAATTTTCAATCAATCCGTTTAAAAAACCTAGAAACATGACATTTCATTTTAACAGATCAAGAGCAATTACCTTATTACAACAAGACTTAAATCAAAGTGATATCGCGGAAATTGTAGGTGTTTCCTAAAGTGCTGTATCGAAAATTCATACAAAATTCCAAGAGACAAATAACTTCAGACCTTTACACGGGTCTAGACCTTTACATGTTCCCAAACTAACCCTTCAACAAAAAAGCAATGTAATTACAACAATTGCAAAAAAGATTGCAATGGGTTCGAGAAATGGTGGATCATATTCCAAACTGGAATAACGTTATGTTCTCTGATGAGACGAGAATTGGCTTGGTTTCTGATTCACGAACAACATTAGATTGGAGAGCTCCAAGTCGACAAGCCTGGCTAGAAACTGCTCAACAACGTATCTCATTTGAAGGTGGAAGCGTGATGTTTTGGGATCGTATTATGAGGGGTACACGGACACCTTCTGGCCATGGAGAGAAGAGTCACTGGTGCTATATACACTGAGGAAGTGTTAAATCCTGTTGTGCGTCTGTTCCGAGGCGCAGTGGGCGACGAATTTGTTTTTATGGATGACAACGCACCTCCTCATCGAACAGCTGCAGTAGAAAATTTTCTTGAAGAGGAGGGAATAACTAAATTAAGGTGGCCAGAAATTTCTCCTGACACTATTGTCATTGAAAATGCTTGGGACATTCTGAAAACACGCATCAAGAAACGAAACAATCATCCTCTTACCCTACGAGAACTAAAAGCTGCTGCTCGTGAAGAATAGAGGAGAATTGCATAAGCTTAAATGGATCATTTAATCGGTAGCATACCAAATTGTTGAGGAACTTCTGCTTACTAGTTTTATTGAAAGTTGTTCTTTTTATTTTTAAATTACTTTTGAAGGCAATTTTTTGAATCCAAAATAATAAATCAATTTTACACACTTTGGTCATTTGGTGTCGAGTTTTATTTGATATCAGTAGGAGTTGTAATAATATGATAATTACGTAAACGAGTAAAAGAAAAACTTAATATCAATAAAAAAGTGAAATGTTTGAATATTCCAAACTTTTGAACGTATGTGTATTTCTGTTCCCGCGATTGAATAAATCACTTCGTGCACGCCGTTTTGAAGGAAATACAAAAAATCGGGTAACAATACTATTTCAAAGACTGGGAACTACATTGGAATAAGTATGTTGCAGTAAGAGGGAATTACTTTGAAAGAGACAAAATAAATTTGGATGAATCAATAAATATTTGCTGTTTTATTTAAAAAATCACATTACTTTTTGATCATAGCGATATAACATTACAGTTGACTGATTTAGCAAGTTTCATATATAAGTTTTATGAAAACATGATAAAACGTGATAAAAGAATGCTGTCCCTAACAAATTTATGTATAAAAATGGTTCTTAAATGTACCAGCTTCCCTATGTGTATGTTCTATGTCGCGAATAGTAAGTTTTTTGATCCTACAAACTGTATGTTTTTTATTTTATTTTAATTGTGATGAATGTTAAAGGCCTTGCATAGGCAGTGTATAAATAATACCAATATATTTTGTTATGTCGCCGAAATCTCAATTTTTAATTGCAAAAACGCAATTGCCCCGCAACTGGCAAACCGTTTTTGAATAGAAAATAATTAACGATTTTTTTACTTTATTTTAAAACTTTATCATAAATAATATTGATAATGCGAAAAACTTTAAAAAAATTGTTTACAATTATTTATAAGTGAATGAAAATTTATAAAATTAAAAAAAAATATACGTGACTACAAAAGCGTTACGATTTTCTGCCGTGTTTCTGACGTCATTATGTTAAAGTGTTTTCACGTAAGCACTGTCAACGGTTTCTACCTGTGCATATACTGTTAAAATTATTGAAGCTTAGTACAAAAAAATATTGTTGGTTACTGGTTTAATTCAATAATGGGTGTGGTTCATAAAGGCCAATTCTGATAATATACCTGGTGTGGATATTTTTATGGTCACATATTTTCGCAAAAATGCCATTTGGTTCAAATCAGCTAAAGTTCGAGGTGCTAAAGTATCAATTTGAGTTTTTAAAAAAATAATGTAATGTGAATAAGAAATAAAACATTTCTATTAAATATAATTAAATTAAAAAGGAATAAAACAATTTTTTGCTTTGTTAGATTAATCTCTCTGTTTGTTAGATTAATCTGTCGTGCTGCTTCGAACCATTGATTTCGACATTTAACATCTTATGGCACATTTTAAAACATTTTAAAACATTATTCGTACAAAATGGTACGATAACTTTTTAGATTTGACATTTTTAATAAATTTATCAATACACTGATGAAAACAACAAGAATAGATTGATTAGAAATTAAAATAGTAAAATTGAGGTGAACTAACTAGAAATGTTGAAGGTGAAATAAACACTGTGACGTTACAGGCGCTCGGGTTTTTCCGGGAACTGTCGACGCGTCGTCGCTACTAGGTAATTATACAGAAAAAAATAAAAAAAAGTTTTGTTGTAAAACTTATATATGATCTTCCCATTGATGAAATTTTTTTTCAAAACCCAAATTGTTTAGAAAGCTTGCGAATTTTATTTAAGAATTAAAGTTGGAGAGCAAACAGGGCATGGGTCCTTCATATATGTTGTAAAGCTTGTCCAAGATTTTTAACAGGTTGGTTGAAAGGTGCACATCGTAAAATGTGGGGTCTTGGTAATTTTACAAATTACTATTATTATCGCACTAAAATATATGACTATATGACCTATAGAACATATTGATAAACTTATTATTCCGAAATCATCAAAATCTTGGACCCGGAGTGAAGAAGAACGTAAATCCACTGATTTTTTTAAGTGATCATGCAGAATTTTTATAGGAAATCGAAAACAGGATGAATCGAATCGAAACAAACAGGATGTTCAACTGAGCCGCATCTGATATCACAGTCGAAATTAGTAGAGAACAACTGAATATAGTAAATAGCGTAATATTCATTACATTAGGTTAAAGTTTAATGGAAGCAGCATTAGTGGATAGAGCGGCTATTGGTGTTGAGCGATCTTTACTTAAGTTTTTTTTTCTGAAACTTTAATATGAAATCTATTATCTTTATTCTATTAAATCTTAAATCTATTATCCTTTGCAATATGTCGCGTGTCGACACTTTGAGCATTTTAATAAAGATGTTAATAAGGTCTTTCAGCATATTCTCCCCATGCTGTAAATTACTATTTATTTCCTCTTTGCTACATTGAAACAGATAACCTCCGCAACATGTTTCGATTTTAAATTCTGCCTGAAGCAAGTCAATAAAAAAGGAAACAAACAAACAAATAGAACTAAAGATATTTATTGAAACGCAAATGTTCCCCACCCACTTCAGTCTTCACTGCTTGTACAGCATGCGCTTTTCTAAGCCAGTCCAATCCCCGGAGAATTGGAGCCGCGATTTGCAATGCAAATATGTTTGATTTAAAGGTGTCTGGTGTTGCTTTGTTAGCGCCGGCAAAGATAAACATCTCAGTCACATTAAATGGCAAAATCAAGCCAAATTTACGTTACTGTATTTATTTAAATTCTAATAGCATAATTGGAGTTTAATATCAATTAAATTAATGTAAGGTTGTAATATGGATATTACACTGTTACCAATTTAATTATTAATTATTTCAATTAATAAAACACACGTTAAACATCGAAATTATTATTTTAGACTTTCCGCTGGATCAGTACCTATTGCAGCAAATTTCATCAAGTTAATTCTACATTTAGCTGGGATAGCCGATACTTAATGGAAATTCATTTAAAATAATCTGAGGTTTCTATCTAAATTTTCCCTATATTTAAAATTTGTACATATTACAATTGTTTCGACACATAGTGCCTTTTTCAAATATGAACTATATTAAACTAATAGTAAGAAAAGAAGTTGCAGTCTAAGTTATCCATCGATCTAATAATACTATAAATGATGACAGTAGGGAATTCTATTTTTTCAATGACTATATGCGTAATATAAATTTAATAAGACCATTCAAGTCTACCTGGTCATTTAGCAAAATAACTAAATGTTTTTTTTATTAATACCCAGGCTATCTAAGACATTTAGTTTTTTAGATTTATTTTAAAATAACTGTTGAAAGTGTGATTTTATAACATAAAGTCGTTAGCATAATGAGAATTATTTTGTTCCTTAATATAACTTCTGTTATGTTCATCGAGCCTAGTAGAAAACCTTCTTGTTCGTCGAATATAGACTTTTGGACAAGAACAATAACCTGATTTATAAACTCCTGTTTTATAAAGTTTGTTCGTTTGAAATTTTTGTTTTTAATGATGCGTCCTAAACTATTATATGTTTTGAAAGCAATATTTATATTCTTTGTTTTTAGTAAGTGTTTAGAAACTAATTTGGTAATTTCTTCTGTATATGCAACTGTTTTGTACGCGGAAATCGTGATGTTACGGAAATTATATATTAACTTAATAGGTTTATTATAGTACTTTTTAATAATTATTTAATTTATAATATTTGAGTCGTATTCGTTATTTACTTATTAAGTATAATTAAATCTGTATGAAATAATTTTTGAAAAATTGCAAAATCATTTCTATAGTATCTTCTAGTAATTGTTAAATCATTCTGCCTCAACTGTGAATTTAATATTCTGATGTAAAGCGAATTAAGATATCACCAGTATATCTGTAGAAGCAGACTGATGATTTAAACAGCTGATGTTGATTTATCTTATTTTCTAAGTTATTCCTACAAATTCCAGTAAGAAAAGTACTTGGGTTCCCAATTATCAAACCGTCATTTCAAAAATAAAACGTATTATCAAATTCAAAATAAATCTGATCCAAAGTAATTCAAAGTAAATCTTTCTTCAAACTTTCTTCAATTCAATCAAACTTCAAAATCAAACTTTCTTGTTTCATGATTAAATTATCTTTATTTTTAAAAAGTACTATATTTAGTGGAATATTCGGGAATAAATTGTGTACATGGAAGGAAATAGGCTTGGATTTTTTGAGTAAATTAATATCTTTTATTTAATTGATGAGATCAAAGGTATTTAAAATGACATATTTTGGTTTAATATTCGTATAATGTAAAATGATTTTAATAAGCTTATTTGATGATTTAATTGAATGATCTGTCACAAATGAAACTACCGGTCTAATAGGTAATTGTATTAACGAGTATAATTTTGGTGTTTGAGGATTTATCATTATTAATTGAAGTTTCTCGTATTTCCAATATGCGAACCACTTAATGTTAGAAAATCACACTTTCAACCATAATTTTGAAATACTGCATAGCGAAAATCAATCTAAAAATAGAAAATAAATCGGTGGATAGTTTAGGTTGCAACTACTTGTCTTACTGTTAGATTAATATAGTTCGTATTTGAAATAGGCACTGTGTATAGAAACAATTGTAAATATATACAAATTTTAAATTTAGTGGACATAAATCTTAGTTTGTTTATTCAACTGAATTCCTCTGATATAATAATATGCGATATTCTAAGGATTGTTCAAAAATCTTAAAATATTCCTTACTAGAATAAAATTCAAACATATAAAGCTGTCAATAGTTATTTTAACAAAAAAGTCTCTTTAATAAATCAATTTATATTCAATACACTTAATATATTCGAATATATTTTGTTGTTATTAAAATCCCTGAAAATGTTCAAGGACTCCTGTTATAACATATCGTTCAATAAGCCCACGGTCTAACAAGTAAAACATACTTCTGTTGCACATTTCGACTTTATTCATCAACATATTCTCCTTGAAGAACAATATGATCATTCCAACGCTTTTTTAACATTTCTACATCTTTTTCACAGAACAATTTCGCTTTGCCTTGAAAATTTCCTTCGATTTCGGCAATTCCCTCTTCAATAGAACGAAACTTCAAAGAGAAAGATATTTCTTTCCAACGAGCATTTTTTTGAGGTCTGAGAACAGAAAATAGTCCTTTGGATCAGATCTGGAGAATACGGTGGATGAGGAAGCAATTCAAAGTGCAACACATGCAATTTAGCCATCGTTGTCAACGATTCGTAACACTGTATATTGTCTTAGTGAAACAGTTCTTTTTTTGTTCATTTGGAGCTTTTTTGTGATCTCGCCCTTCAAGCGCACCAATAACGTTATGTAATATTCGCTATTGATGGTTTTACCTGTCTCGGCATAATGGATGAACAATATACCATGGGCATCCCAAAATTCAGAGGCCATAGCCTTGCCTGCCGATGGTTGTGTTTTTGATAGCTTTGGACGGTTTTCACAGGCTGCTGTCCATTTAGCTCACTGTCATTTTGACTCTGGAATGTCGTGATGGATCCATGTTTCATCCATTGTCACATACAGCTCAAAACATTGCTCAAAATCATCAATACGTTGTTGTTTTTGTTTCGCTGTGAGCAAACGGGGTACCCATTTCGATAATAATTTAAGCATTCCCAAATGATAATGTAAAATGGTGTAAACATTTCCTTTCGATACCTTTATGATATGAGCTATCTCCTGCAGCTTTACTTTATGGTTTTGCGAAATAATATTGTGAATTTTTCTGATGTTGTCTGATATAACCACCTCATTTGGACTTCCAGAGCATTCAGCTTCATCGGTGCCTCTACGACCGCATTTGAATTCAGCATACCAATCAGTTATGGTTCATTTTTCTGGGAGAAAAATCCAGAGTTCAGGTAAGGTTTATCAAGCCATTATATTGCTTCAACAGTATTTTTCATCATTTAAAAGCAATGCTTAATCAACGAACGAAAAATTTTTTTTTTCGTTATTTTATACAACAAATGTAGTCAGTTAAAGCACAACAAATCAGAAACTAGTAGACAGATTGCCATGAAAATTTGACACATGACGTTTGAAGGTTGGTACAATCGATCACTGGTAAGGATTTTTCCTAAGTGACGCCATCTATATGTTAGACCAGGGATTTATTGATCGATGTGTTATGATGATAACGTAAAAAGTCAGATACTTTTCCTAGATATGACGGTGCAATCGAAAAGGTGATTGCATTTCTGAAAAGTGGCTTTCTTTGTAGTTCACCATGAATTTCAAGCTGATATGACTTTGAAAGTTTTTGTTTGGCTGATTTTGTTTTGGCAGTCTTTGAAAGGAGAAATGGTAAATTAATTTACATTTTTGCGTGGAAAAACCATTGAGCAAACCGAGGAAAAGTTGCAAAAGTGTTATCTGTTCCTTTACATTTCGTGGTTCATAAGTGGTCTACTGAGTTTTGATATGGTCGAATCAGAACGAGTGATGCTACTCCCTCAAGTCACTGCTAAGGAAATTGTCAAGAAAATCCTCGATGAATGTTGGCAGATCGCAAAAAAAAATTAAATATATTGTTAAGATGATAAGAAACTAGGACGAATGCATACAATACATCCCACATGACTATTTGTGCATTAGAAAACTATTAGTGCAATGGGTGCCGCATTTGTTCACTTCGGATCGAAAAGAAACTTGAATTCATCACTATACACCAGAAATTAATGAATAGTCAAAACAGTGGTTTTTATAGGTTCCCTGAAGAACCAGAAGATTCCAACGGTTGGGCGGTCATTGCCACTTTTTTCAGAAATTTGCGAAGCATTCGCTTCGGTAACTATTTGAATCGGACGACGATCACAGGAGAGTGTTATGCTGCATTATTAATCAATTTTATGGAAACCCACTATTGTGACACTATTTCACTACGACTATGCGCCGATTCGTCCACCAACAACTACGCATTAATGCTGCAACCGCCCCACTCTCCGGACTGCGACCCCTCCGACTTCTGTATCTTTCCAAATATGAAGAAATGACCGGCCGGAAAGAAATTTCCGAGATCATTGCGAAAACAAAGAATTATTTTGCAGAGTTCGAAGTTCGTGCAAACTCGTATTTTTTGGAGAGCATAGGCAAATTGGAAAACAATTGGGTGGTCTGCATCGCACTAGAAGTATAATGCAAATAGTAGAGTTATATTTTATATGCCAGTGAGGCTTCTGACATAACACTTATATTTTTATTTAGTCTACTCCTTCGAGAACTGTAATTTATTGTCACCTTTATTTTGTTTAGAACTCTTAGAACCCTTTGAGAACCGTAATCTAGTATTCTATTAGGCTAATTACCAAGAACTGTTCAATTTTATATAAAATCATGTAAACCCGTCCTCCAAGCTCACTTTCTAATTGACTTTCGTTGTATACGCAGTTATATTAGTTAAGTTCTTTTCATGCTCTTCAAAAGCTCTTTCATGATTATTAAATATCATTTTTGGGAAAAAATTTTTTTTAAACTAATTTCGCGAATCGAATTGTTTAACTATATTAGAATTTCGAACAAAAAGAAAACGATATTTAATATATAAAGTACAACGACTTTTCACTCAAGCTATGTATAACAAAAATATCTACTTCCAAATAAACATCTCGCTTTAACGGTGTCATCGATAAGAATTAGAGCTTGCTATTGACGATATCCTAAACTTTTTATTTGTTTCTCAAGAGAAAAATGAAGTTTTATTGGCCCGTATATCAGTTTGTTTTGACAATGTTTTCGTTTTCCGTTCGGCATTTATCACAGGGCTTATTTTATTAAGCTGAGTCGTCGTATTTTGTTTTATAATCACCTTTTCTCAACCGGATAATACTGCTTAAGTACAAAAGATTCACAACTAATACATTTAAACAGCTTTAATTAAAGTTAAGTTTAAATTCATTCGATTTTTTACTGTTATGAAATATAATTTTTGCCATCTATTACCTGGCCTGGCTCGTAAAATTTTTGAGGCCAATCGACAATGAACTGATCAACCTAATGTTTAATCAACAATTTTCTCTAAATGGTTTGAGGTAGTACTGCTAAAAAAATGACATGCATTCTGAACGATATGTGCACAGTGATTCGTCTACACTTATTAATTATGAGCGGTATATGATTAAATTAATCGTCCTGCGTGAGAATAAAGTTTCATAATTGATACCATTTACAAACTCATCACGTGAACAGGAGGATCTCCAGATACTATCCTGCAAAAAATTATGTGAAATTCGCCACTTATTGTAGATGATATGTTGTTCGCCTCTCATATCTCTTATAAAAGTGGATAATTTTTAATATTTTTGCAACGAATAGTAACTAGTAATATTTTTCTCTCTTAAAAATATCTTATATAAATAAAGCATCACTGGGTAAAAACAAAAACCAAACGGAGACAAATTTCTCATTGATTCTTTTCTGTAATAAATTTACCTAACGAACAAAATTTTTTAAAATATAAAAATGTTCTAAAATAAGTACAAACTTTTAACGCTAACGTTTCGGGGGGGTCTTCTCCCCCGTTTTCAAAACGAATCGAAAAAATTAAATTATATTAATTTCTGTAGATAAAGTAAAGATAGGAAGTAAATATATTTTTTGTGTATGTCAACGATACTTACATTGACAATAATAGTTGTTTATGACAGTGACATACTACCAAAAAATATATATAAGTGAGGTTTACTGTGTCATTGTGATTGTGTTTTGAAATTTTTAAATGTGTTTGATTGTATTCTTTAGAATCCGGAATTTGTTATATTAATTAATTATTTTTATTTAAATTAATTATTGCGGTTTCTTTTAATCTTCTATATTTTGTTACCGATTCTTTTAATACCGTTTTAGAATTATTCCAATTGATTTTATGTCCTGATTGCCATCCATGCGTGTTGATAAATTCTAGATATATGAAAATCGCCCTTTCTAAGAAGATTTTTATGTTCTTTTATTATGACATCTAACGGTCTAGATGTCTCACCTATATAGAATTTGCCACATTCGCTGAGAATTTTATAAACCACATTTTTTGTATTCTGTTGTGTGTTGTTTGGTTTGGTTTTTGTTAATATAGATCTAAGAGTATTTTCTGTTATAATTGTCGATCTTATGTTGTTTTTATTTCCTACTCTTTTGATTGTATAAGAAATACCGTGGATGTAACCAATTGTGAGGTTAATTTTGTTTGAGAGTTATTATTATTGTTATTAATAACTTGTCTGTTTTGTGTGGTATCAAATGTTTTAAACGATTTATCTATGAAATTTTTTGGGTAATTGTTTTTTATTAAAATGTCTTTGATGTGATTTGTTTCTTTTTATAGTGTATCACTGTCAGTACAAACAAGTTTTGCTCTGACATATAAACTTTTAATTACTCCTATTTTGACTGATTTTGAGTGATTGGAAAATAAATTGAAATACCTATCTGTATTTGTCGGTTTTCTGTAAACTGTAGTTTTTAATGTGTTATTTTCTTTTAATATTAAAGTGTCGAGGAATGGCAATTTCCCTCTCAATCTCTAAAGTAAACTTAATTGTAGGGTCTCGAGAATGTATATCTTGTAAAAAATATTTAGGTCATCAATGTAAATAATCATCAATAGCAAAAATATAATCAATTTTGTTGATAATAATCATTTTCTAATTGACAATATGTGGTTTTTAAGCATAGGGTTGATAATTCAAAAAAGAAAACATATATGAACATGTCACAATCATTCAGGCATTACTTAGTAACTAGTAAAGTTGACTTCGATGAAAATTAAGCGACACCCAAACACTAAGAATAAATAATATAATATTATGTTGTATTTACTTTCTTCAATGTTATCGGTAGTGGTTGCATTTTTTGGCCGTCCCGAACGTTTATCAACCAAGCTTGTACGACCACGTTTAAATTGAGCTGCCCTAAAATTCACAGGGGAAATAATGGTGCAGAGTTTCCTTTCCGTTCCCGAAGACAACAAATAATAAACTGTTTGCTTGCTTATCCTTTTGCGATTGCTGACAAGATGACAAACTAAACGGTTAAAAAAATCTTTATCATGTTGTGAGGTATGTCGTATGAAAAATGCACATCGTTCAAGCAATTATCCGAATTGGAAAGTTATGAGTGACTGATGTGAAAAGAGAAGGTATTGGTTTTCATGAAATACGATATAAGACAGTACTGCTCCTGACGTTATGAGAATATAGATTATATTGTTAATATAATAATATTGTATAAGGTTCTAATCAATTCATGGGTATCCAGAATGTAAGGAACCACATTTTAGGCTTCTTAAAGTACGAAATCAATATGCATGATGCTTTTGATACAGCTATAGATATAATTGCTTCGAGAATGACCAGTAATAATCATATACTTGCGATAGGGATGGGTGGATTAACTTCCTAATTGGATATTCCGATAGGATACTTTTCTTACAGAGCAGCACAAAAAGTATCGCTTAAATTGTTACCACTTATAATTGAATGCGATTAGGAATGAAACCCTAATTACTTTAGTGATGAGTTAAGTATTTACCCTTGTTTAGGTGATCCTGATAACAATACAAGGATCATATCTTTTCGAGATAGAAGGCGAAATTTCACATTTGATCTAGGAATGTGTGTGGTATGTGGTAAGAAGCAGGTCAGCCCTAGTAACCATGAAATAAAGTTAATATGCAGCTCATAATGAGATCGAAATATTGCAGTGCGACATTAGACTGCATCTGCAGAATTGTATATATCTCATCTTCTAGAAAGAACACGCCAGGCAGCATATAGTCATCAAAGAACCGGTTTTTAGAATAGTCGATTCCGATACTCAATTGATTGACAAGATCCCCAAATATATCTGTTATGCAACAAACGTGTGATTGCATTCGTCGAACTCCTGAGCGAGTACCAACGCATGAATGATATTTTATTGTACTAATGAATATCATTTTATCAGCATCACCTGGCACCATTGCAGCTTTACAAATTTATTAGGCAAAAGGCTCTGAGTATTAAAACAAATACATAAGTGTATTACAATGAACCTTGATTACTCTGAAATGATATAAACAAATTGCCATGAACATATTCATAGTTTGCATTATACAACCACCTCCGACATTTTTAAGGTGAGCAGTATAGTTCGTTAATTTCGAAATTATCGACCACTAAAATTAGCCCCAAGTAAGATTCTTCTCTTTACAGGTTGATTTGCTGCTTCCCCTATCTCACTACCACCTTCTCTTTCGCTCTTAAGCCGGTTTTATCTGCAAAACAAGCCACGGTCCCTCAGGAGACGCAGCATTTGTCGCTTAATTTATTACATCGATTTGCGAATGAAATTACCAGCGTTTTGAGATTTACTCGTTTTGATACTGTGCGGGAACGTTATGATTGGTTTTTCATCGAAAAACGGTTGTTTTCTTTATTAAGTTTCAATATCGGCAATCCTTTGTGTACGATTAATGATTATTGGTAGATCCCATACGGTACATTTCAATTACAGAAATAGTCATTTTTTTAAAAATAGATTTATAGATAAAATAGATAGAATAAAAAAAAGCATATTTTAAAAATAGTCTTTTTAAAATATGTGAACTGGAGGGAAATAATAAGTGAAAATTAATTATAAAATAGGAGGAGCACAGTCTTTATTTCAGGCTGAAGATGATGATTGTCCAGATTTGATCAGATGAGCAAGAGGTCACATTATAATTTTGCTCCGTGTAACTTCTAGTTAGTCTCAGAACTGTAATTGGCGATGTAAGAAAAGCGGTTTGATATAATGTCGGGCTGTAGCTTTAGGGCGAATTTAGTATTATTTTTTCTGTGTTGAAAATTTTGAATAAAAACATTTAAATCTATAAATATTAAAGAGTAACAAAAGTATTTGCATTTTTGAGCTACTTATTTATTTACTGTTCAAAAAAATTGTATTTGGCACCATTCCTATGCTTCGCAAATGCCGGTCAATGGTAATGTGGGAAACTCCTAATTCCTCTGAAACTATACTAGTGCTTGGCCTAAGATCTCTAGCCACTACTGTTCTAAAATATCGGTATCAAAACTCTGTAAATGCCTGATCTTTCCCAATCTTCAAGGCTCATGTCTCCCTTCCCGGAACTTTTTGAATCAGAGCTGAGCGAAGTGGATTAAGCGCGGAAGTCTTTTTTAAAATAAAGCCTTAAAACTGTCCTGATTCGCGACTTATTTCACTTCTTTTAACGTTTTTTTTAGAAACGGTCGACAGAATATGTCGCAATGGAATCACTTTAATACTGAAGAAGGAATGTTTATTTCAAGGCAAAAAGTTCAAAACTTCTAAAGTGGGAAGTATAACCCTTTATTTATAAACAAAAGAAAAAAGTTATATTCTAGTACTGACACCTAGACTGAGTCATGCATATCAACCAAAGAAGATTAGTCTCAATTTTAATTGACTTAAATGTACATTTTTCTTCAGTAGTACAACAGCCCTTTACGTCGTTCCATAACATGTTATTCTTGTTTGGTTTGTGCTTTGTCAGCTTCTAATAATTCAGCCTTTAATAATCTCCTTGACGTCATCACACCATTTCTTTCAAGGTATTTCTCTTATTCATCTCCATTTTGATGGGTGTTATTAAAAAAATATGGTCAGAGGTAGCAAGATAACCCAAATAAATTTGGGTTGTCTTGTTACAAAAAAAAAGAAAAATTTACCCTTTGTTGTCGTTTAATGGCAAAGTTGAAATTACTAGCGCCAAAATATTCACCATTTGAGTCTATGCAAACCTAACATAGTTTTAACCAGCTTTCTAGAACACATTAACAAAATCCTTGTATATTTCTAATCTGCTCGGTAGCTGCAAATATACTTTTTTCTTAATACTAGCTTCTCCCTAAATAAGAAGCATATCGTGATATTCTGGTACAGAATACATTTTTGTTTTAAATGAAAAGACGCACTGAAATAATGTTTGTGGCAACGTTAAATAACTTAGTTTTCAACGTTCTCGCATCGATGCCTGTCTAAAGTATGGCATGATTCTTAATTTTAAAAAAATCTTAATTTCTAAATAATGTTCAGTAATTTACGTGTAGTAGGTGTCCATTTCTGAATTTTACTTTCAGTTATTCGTTAGTTGTGAGTTTTACGAATTCCTTTTTTAAATTTGATGATTCTGCTCTAAAACACATCTGGGAAGATCTAAGGCACAACTCGGTACAACTCGGGCATGAAGAACGTCCAACTAAGTAATTCTTTCTGTTTTGGAAATACTGCTGATAATGTGCAAAAGTGACTGGATTCACCTCTTCCTAGATTTGATTTGAAATTTGATGATTCTGCTGTATCTGCATTTGCGGAAAGTTCTAAACCCCAACTCGGTACATTCATGTTTAAAATATCCTGGAATCGCTCCATAAAATCAACATGAATAGCGTCCAAATGTTGGAAAGTGGCTGTATTCATTTCGACCTAGATTTCGATTGAAGAGAACAAGTTTTCCCACAAAAGTAGCGATTTTTGTTTTAAGTACATTCGACTCATCATCTCGTAATTATAAATTGACTTCATTAAATATTGTAAACAGATCTGTCAAATAAGTGATGTCTTTTTTGAATATAATCAGGTTTTCACGCAGTTTTTCGTCTCTGTTTTCAAAGAAGTCCAGTTCTGATTCCAATAGATTGAAAAAGCGATTCAGACACCTTTTAAACAATTCACGTCATATTAAGGAACACATGATTAATTGTTTTATTAAATTTAATGTTCAAAATATCCACCATTTGACTCATCATCTCCTAATTATAAATTGACTTCATTAAATATTTTAAACAGACCTGTCAAATAAGCGATGTCTTTTTTGGATATAATCAGGTTTTCACGCAGTTTTTCGTCTCTGTTTTCAAAGAAGTCCAGTTCTGATTCCAATAGATTGAAAAAGCGATTCAGACACCTTTTAAACAATTCACGTCATATTAAGGAACACATGATTAATTGTTTTATTAAATTTAATGTTCAAAATATCTACCATTTGAATCTACGCAAACCTATCACAGTTGTAACAGGTTTTCTAGAACAGATTGAAATAATCCTGCTAAAATTCTAATGCTCAGTAGAAGCAAATATACTTTCTTCATAATACGAGCTTCTCTATAATAAGAAGCACATCGTGTTATTCCCTCACAGAATACATTTTTGGTTTTAAATGGAATTTAAATGCACGCACTGAAATACACCGAAATACTTTTTGTCACAAAGTTAAAATAACTTGGTTTTCAACGTTGTCGCATTGATGTTGGCTGAAGTATGGCATAATACTTAATTTTAAAAAATCTTATTTTTTAAATAATGTTCATTAATGTATTTGTAGTTTATTTAATTAATATTTACCAAATATGTTTATCATATCTTTCCGATTTGTGATTTAATTATTTTGCAATCTTTTTTCGCAGGAACCCTTAGATTGTTGACCTTTATTGCAAGGAACTTTTTTCTTTAAAATGGTGTGAAAAATCATTAGTAAATGAATCATAAAACTGATTATAATTGTTCGAATTATATTAGTAGTATAAAATATGTTTGAAAAATGCTAGTTAAAGGAATTCATACACATCGAATTATTATATGTTTGAGCTTGTTAAAATTTCAATTTACGCGTGGCTGAAATTTTAAGATAAAACCGGTTTTGAAGAAGTAAACAAAGAAAATGTACTATTAGAGCGTCTGTATATTAATATATATCTTATATCTTGACAGACAGTAATTAATTCCAAATTTAATTAAATTTGTTTTCTAAGAGAAAATTATTAATAAGAACAATTTTAGACGAACACGAAGATGACTAAAAATGTATAAACTTTGACACAGTTCAAGGCAATTAGTTACCTAATATTAATAAAGCAGCATCAAGAAACAGGCATTTAGAAATGTCGGCATTCATATTACGTGAAAAGGAAGAAAAGTTAATAAACAATGAAAAATTTTGTTTAGACCCTTAGAAACCTTTGTAGGTTTCAAAATTCAATGTCACATTCTTAGATTCAAGAAAAACTACTAAGGTTTATTTAATCACGCTAATTATTCGTACTACATTAATCATATCAATATTATTCTTTGGGCCAATTGAGAGAGATTTATTGTTATTGTTAAACAGTACAACTATTAAAATTTGAAGATCTAATTACTACGAATTAAAGAGCTACAATCAGTAATGGGTGGATCGACCTCCACTTTTTATACATTCATGGAGGCGCCCATGCATTGATCTAATTATGTGGTCAATTTCCTCTTGAGGTATAGTGTCCGATGCTACTTGAATTTCACCCCGTAGTACCTCCAACGTCTGTGGATAGTGTGGCAATTTGTACAATCTTAGACCTATGATAACCTACACATGCTCTATTGCGGAAAAGTCCGAGAAGCTCGGTGGCTAAGGCAGCAAATTGATTTGGGCTCCTTCAAAATGATGTAAAGTAACACGTGCAACGTGTGGGCATGCATTATCCTGCTGGAAAAGTGGATTTGGAAATGTTCGAAGGTAGGGTAACAAATGGGGGTGTTTACAATTTCTTCGGCATACCGCTGAGCCATCACACTACCTCGGACAAAAACTAGAGGTGACCTACTATCATGTGCGATGGCACTCCCATTCGGATTTCGTCGTTCTCCGCGATATCTTCTTACACGAGCACGGCCGTCATGACCACCTACACAGAAACGGGACTCGTCATTAAAAACAACACGATTCCACTCCGCACCCCACTGATGTCTTTCTCTGCACCACCTTAGCCGTCGACGCCGATGTTCCGCCGTTAAAAGTAAAGCCAGATATGGCCTGTAAGAAACGAGCCCAAAAGATCTGATTCTGCGGTAGATTGTTCGTATTCCAATTAACCTTCCACGCTCTTCGTACCACTGGTTAGCAATTGACACTGAAGTTGAAAAACAGTCTCTTATGGCCAAAAGTCGAAGACGGCACTCCTGGAGCGTTCTGTGCCTCTAGATCGTTGTTGTCGACCTTCTTCGGCCCACTGTCGCCAAGTTCTCAACATTGTGTGAACAGTTCTATTCATTCTTCATCCAATTTCCTGAAAAAATAATCCGGCTCTCTTAGACTTACAATGTAGCCCCTCTCAAATTGTGTCAACTGGCGAAATTTTGCACTGCCAAATCGTAAAAGTTACTCCAATTATGTATCTTTAAGGAAAAAGTGACAGGACCAAAAACTTTTTTATATGAACAAATACTTCGTTGCTATGGTTGAAATTTCGATCATTTATTTCTAAGGTCACAGAAACAAGTATACAAAATATAATTAAAATACAAAAACTTTTACTGGGTGTTCGTTTTTTATGTGACATAGAATATTATTAACAATATTATACACAATATTAACACATTGTAACTCTGCGAGGCACGGACCGAATTAGACATACATCTTCTTAGTAAGTGGTCCCTGGCGCGTGGTACACATGCTTTAAATTCATTGAAACTTGCTGACAGCCAAGGCAATCGCTTAAGAGTTCGACCAATGCTATATCATCTATGTTCTATCTGTGATAAATCTAGCAATCTCGCTAGTTAACAGAGTATCGTTACCGCAGCCTCTCCTAAAAACTGCATTATCTTGCTAAAACATATGATTAGGATGAACTTGCCGATATATCCTAATGACGGGTTGTAATATTTCGATGGCATATTGAGCTGTGAAATAAAATGCCAGGTCGTTGGATACTTCTAGGGTGATCAGATGCTACCTGTACATAACTCTGATTTTCAAACGGTTTTTTTCATGTTTTCATAACGATAGAAGCATCAATGCTTTAATGCACTAATCGTCTCCATATTTTATGAAAAATTAAACCTGCATCTTTCACACCAGTAGCTCGTCTCTTCTCAAATTAGGCTAAAATGACCTGATGCATGAACTATTTGGTATTTTAGCACTTTAGCATGTGAAAAATACCTTTTTTTTAAACCATTACTATGCCACATTTTGTACAATCGCATTCAACTGAATTGGTACGAAAGGAATTTTTTAAATAAGCTCCGTTTGTGAATGAGAATGAAAATTACGCGCAATCGCCGCTGTGCGCTTGTGCGTTTGCTCCCAGCAAGCTTTGGGCGTGTTTGGCACCATTTGCAACCGTATAGTCTGTCCTGATGTGGACAACAAAATACAAGAGAACCAACGATTCACGATTTGAAAGTTATCAAGTGAATTTCCACATGTTTCAAGCTCAGTTTTGTACACCACTCTCTCGGAGAAACTGAATTATCGAAAATTGTGCTCTCCGTGGATTCCAAAACTCCTTTCTAATGATCAAAGCAAAGAAATTAGGCTGGGCTCGTTTTTGTTTATCGTTTTTGACTCAATATAATCAGGAATGAGATGAATTGTTAGATCACATCGTTACAGGAGATGGGAACTTCGGTGTCTCACATGACTCCTGAGTTCAAGTAACAATCAATGGAATGGCGGCACACATCGTCGCCAACTAGAGTGAAAGACAAACAGAAAATTTCAGCATGAAAGATCATCGCTATCTTTTGGGAGAGGAAAGTGATTTTGTGAGTCGATTTTATGCCGAGAGGTACAAAAATTAATTCTGATGCGTACTGTGTCACCTTGAGAAAACTCCGGCGTGCTATACAAAATGTAACAAGCGGTGTGCCCTACTGTCTTCCGGTGTAATGTTGCTCCATGGCAATCTAAGACCACATGGTTTTGCACAAACTCAAGGTCTAATCAAGTCTTTTACAGTCTTAAGACACCTTACAGTCCAGACCTTGCACCCAGTGATTTTCATTTGTTTCGGTACTTAAATGAGTTCCTTGGTAGTCAACGGTTCAATGACGACGAAGAAGTTGAAACTGCAGTCATGGATTGGACTTCATGTCACAGGATTGGATTCAAAAACTGGTTGAGCGGTATGACAAATGTTTGAACAAAAATGGAAATTGTGTAGAAAAGTAGATACAAGTGTAGAATATAGAAAAAAAATATAATGACATTTATAGAATTTTTCTTATTACTAAAAAACGAACCTTATTTAAAAACCATAACTAGTATGTTATACTGTGAGTATATTTACAGCCTGATATGTATAGTAGATGTTACACTTTCTCAGTAAATAATGATATCAGTTAGAGTGATGTTCTTTAATAGAGGATCTAATATGTGTGATATTTTTTGAGCTTTTGAAGAAGTTATAGGTGATCGAAGGTTATTCTTTGTGGGTCGGAATTCAACAACTTGCCATACGAAAACAAACAACAGGTCACAAAAACTATTCTAGATATAAAGCATACGATCATCTTTTAAATACTGCAGTGACCGACGTGTATTCATTACGAAAGTCAATTAATTTGTATTTTCTTTAAGAATGAAAGAAGGAAAATAGAGATCATCCATCAAATTAGGATATGTAGGAATCGTAATTGAATACCAAACTGGATGTATCCCAATGAGCGGGGTTCTCAGAAAAGTTCTAAGAAAAGTTTTTCAAGTAGATTATATATAATCAAAAAATGATACAATACAAGGGCTGCATTTAAGTGATATTTCTCGTAAATATAACCTTTTACAGCAATACTGTCAAACTGTCAAGTCGCTGCGGGGTTTAGTATTCCAATGGCAGCCATTTAAATAGAATAACTTTTACAACAAAAGAAAATTTAATATCAAGCACTGATAAAATAATTGTTTTTGAAAAAGAAAACAAATGATGAGATTAAAACGGATCTCAATGAAGTTTATGGGGACTCTGCACCTTCGTTATCAACCATAAAACCAAAATATTGGACAGCTGAATTCAAACCTGGCCATACAAGCATTTTTGATGAAGATCGTCTAAGTCGTCCAAATAAGTTTACCACTTCAGAAATGATTGCAAAAATCCTCGATATCGTGATAAACGATCGGAGAGTGAAAGTGCGTGAGACTGATGAAACTATGGGGATCTCAATGGAACGGATGCAGAATATTTTAACAACTCATATGGGTATAAAAAAGCTTTCCGCAAGATGGGCGCCGCGATTGCTCATTGATAATGAACGCTCACGTATGTCAACTTCAAAACAATGCTAAGTGATGTTGCAATCGAAATGGTTTTTGGCGTCGGTTCATAACTGTTAACGAAACATGGATTCATCACAGCACACCAGAAATCAAAGAAACGCCGAAAGAGTGGGGTTTCCGAGGCGAACCTGCGTCAAAGAGGATAATGTTTTGGAGAGTCGGGGATACAAAAGATAGAAAAACGTTGCACTAAGTGTATCGAACTGAAAGGTGATTACGTTAAAAAATAAAATAAATTTTACACATATTTATTTATTTTTTGTCAAAGCTAGGTATTTATCATAAACCCTTGTAGCAGAACATATTCTATGCTTATATGGGTATTAGAGAATAGTATTTATTTTCTAATCAGCAGTATTAGTAAGTATTAGTAAGTATTATTTAGTATTAGTAAGTATTAATAAGTATTAGTAAGTATTAGTAAGTATTAGTAAGTATTAGTAAGTATTAGTATGTATTAGTAAGGATTAGTAAGGATTAGTAAGGATTAGTAAGTATTAGTAGTATCAGACATGGAACAAATAATAGTTTTTGCTCCAAAAAACTTTTTTTGTTCCAAAGATCTAAGACATGAAGTACAAATAACTTGGAATACTATGCCTCACTTAGTCGGCCCAATGACGATTATATAAATATACATTTATTCATCCAAATTTATTTTGTCTCATTTAAAGTAATCATCTCTCACTGTAACGTTTTTTTTTCAGTTTTCTAAACATTTTTATTGCTTGACTTCTGGTATATCGTTCAAAGCAATCAAATTCTCTTGAATGACCCCTATGGAACTTAAAACGGCGCCCACGAACTAGTTTCTTCAATTAGGAGAATGGGAAAAGGCCACACGGTATCCATATTCCATATTATAGCAGCCATATTCACACCTGGTGAATATGGATGCTTGTCGAATGGTATTAGTTGATGAATAATAATTGAATGTTGAAGTTATAAATTATGAATTGTTTTGCCATAAATCCAGACGTTTGTTTCGAATAGATTCACGCAAATGGAGCAATACGTCTAACCAATATTCTTTATTAACTGCCTGACCAATTGGAAGGAATTCTTTGTGGAGAATATCACGGTAACCGAAGAAGATCGAACATGGCTCTGATGGTTGACTGGTTGTTTTTGCTGCTTAGTTAATTTGGGTTCTCAGGTTATTTAGCATGATACTCTGATACTCGTTTGTTTAATTGTTGAGCTGCTTCTAGATCATGAGCATTGACCAATGTCTTCTGACCGATAATTATGCATTTGAAAATGTCATAATTCAGAGAAAGCGTCTCTTCAGTAACTTCAACACGACAATGTTTTTAAAAAAATCATTGTTTTAAGATGAAGAAAAGGAGACACACATGAGACAAGCCAAAATATGCCACTCATATTTACACCGTCTATAATATTTAATCCACGATTACTAGTAGAAGATCCTTAATTTTAATAATATTTGCTGCATTAATTGACGTGGGAGATGTTCCTCAACTTCAACTTCCTTCCTAACACCACTAAAGTCCTTGCATTACTTATAAACAATTTTTTTTTACATAGCTTCATCGTCGTAATGCTTTCGTAACATTTTTAATGTATTAACATAATAAATTTAGTTTTTTACACAAAACTGAATGCAAAGTCTTTGCTCGATAAATTTATGGATTTTAAAAAATTGCTTTGAAATTTTTGAAACACTTGCAAAAGACGCTATAACTTCTAACTTAACAACCAAACTGATATGAAACATCTGTCAAATGTCAAGAAGAACCATAGCAACTTAAAAAAATAAGTGGTTATATCGACACGTAAACCGCGCGAATTTTAAAATAAAAGTCATTTTGTAATTTTTGATCATAGCAATATATTTAATTTATACCATAACGTTAACTCACGCTGTATATCCAATACAGAAAAAACCGTTAATAACTGTTTTATTAGGAGGATATCTAAATAAAATGCTATTAAAGGAAAAATTGAATTTGTAGGTTTTATCGAAAAATCACAAATTCTCCAGTTCCATAAATCTGCACGAAAGCAAAAACCAGCTCCCTATCGACACAACCCATCTCTTTCCGTTTGCAGCATAAAAATGAGACAACCCGACCCTTCGACCACTCGGGAAATTAATCTTCTTTACATTTCCGAGCAAAACTGTGATAACTACCAATAAATGGCCTCTAATAATCACAACTTTGTCAATGATGAAAATTAAATAAAGGCCGCACACCGACCGCTTTTGAATAGATTCCTATAAATTATGAAACACATTGTTTAGAAAGGGCCTCGTAGTTGGCGCCCGGTTGTTGGGGTGTACTTGACAACCATTATTTCGCAGTTTGCCATCCGAACTTCCACAATATATTTTCTTTTCGGCAAACGGGCTGCCCCGGGGGCCTATACCTTGATGCAAACTACAAATCGTTTATTAAAGACGAGAAAACTTTAGGATAGTGAGCCTCTGCCAAAACCCTATCCTTTTCGCGTTAGTGTAATTTTGAAGCTTGAACAGAATTACTTCGAGACATTTTCTCTCGTAAAGTTGCTACGGGGCATTATTTTAGGTTAACACTTTGGAAGTAGTTGAGGTTGTTGGCAACAACCAAAAATACCAATACAACATCTTTGGTGTGAAAACTAACTTAATGAATCTTTCCACAAAACACCAAATCACTTAATGATTAATGATGTAATTACACAGTGTGTCCAGTGAATGAACCCACGCAGTATGCAAAAAAAAACACTTAATCCTTCACCATTAAGAATTTTAAGATGGCAACATCTCTTTTTTATTCAAAACGACATAAAATGTAACATTTCTTTTGAGATTCAGTAGAAAAACCAAGTTCAAGTTTTGTTCAAAATTGAGCAAAACAGGCACAGAGTGATTATCTTGGCTTGGGATGTCATTGAGAGAACATTGAAAAGATTGATACTGAGATTGACTGAAATTCTTTCATTTTCGATTTTTTTTCACCTTTAATAGAATCTTGCAATCGTCATCCCATACCAGCCATCCATATTTACCCGATTTAGTTCCGTGTTTTGGCTTTTCCCAAAATTAAAACTGATGCTGATTGAATAATCAATACAAACGTTATTTGTATTTAATTTCTCTCAGTTATTTTTGGACAGACCGTAAATTCAAAATGGGAATTAGTTCTAAAGAACAGTACGAACTTTAAAAGGAATAACAGTTAATAATTCTTGGTTTACTATCAATGTCATTAATTACATACAACCTACATATATCTACGATAAAAACAACGAAAGGGATGAAACTTCAAAGTATTTACTAAACTGAATTTGTCATTGTTCTTCTTGATAATTATAATTCATTGACAAAACATATAATTCGATATATCATGAAAGTTCAAAACGTCTCTTTTCAACGATCTCCTTCTTGACAATCGATAATTCATAACAATAACCAGTTTAAAATATTGCCTTAAAATACCCAGCAAACACGGTTCCAGATAAAAGCAACTGATAACAATGGTGACATAATCCGTGACATGAAAGAACAAATGTCGCCTTTGGAATTTGGATAGATGACTATTAATATGAAGGCAGCATGTCCACGCAGACAGTTAACTATATTTATCATCATTAAGAGATAATTCCAATCCGTATTCAATCAAGATTGAATCATCTCCTGATGGTGCTAATATTGTTAACGAAACGCGTCTCAAGAAATTGAAAACAAGTGATTTGGTGTTTAATTGTAAATCTCTTTGAATTTAGTGTTTCACGCTAAAGGCTCCAATAGAAGAATTTATGAAGTACTTTGCTATAAGAGATTTAACCCCGGCGTACATTCTTAAAGAGTTAGATTCCACTACAAAATTCTTACCCTCCATTTTCGACAGTAAAAAAATGATGAATTTAAACGTAAGTGTTCATTCACTGAATATGATGAATACAATGTTGCTTTGATAGAGCATGTGTATTATATTTTTCCTAATGCTTTTAGATGTGAAAAATATTTTCCTCTCGATGGCTGCTGCGTTTGTTAACAATCGACTCAAGAGCATTTAGAATTATTTAAACGCGGTTCCTCTGAGTTTCTTTGGCGTTTTATAATATTGCATAAAACATGGATTTACCATTATATGTTAAAAATGAAGTAGTTGTTGAGACAGTGAGTAGAACTAGAAAAAGTGCGCCAAAGAAAGTGAAAATTGTTCTATCTACTGAGAAAAGTCATGACTATGTTTTGTGAGATTTTCGTGGTGTGATACTGATCGACAGCTTGGCAAACGGCAAGGCTATCAACGGTGAGTTTTACACTTCAATACTAGACCAATACTGTTGAACTGTACAAGCTAAATGTCCACAGCTGGCTAAAACAGAAAGTACTCTCATAATAATACGCCTTCATAAACGTTTCAGGCTAGTGCTGGAAAACTTCATGACCTACGCTTCGAAGTACAGTTTTTGTCTTGTATTTGTTTTAATAGCAGCGTGAAATGCGTTCGGAATTGGTCGATAATTCGGCGAATACATCTTGCACTTGGGCGATCATGTGCATCATAAAATTCACCAAGTACTCTATAAGTTTGGCCCATAGAACACTGATTTTGATAAAAAATTTCGATAAGTTATAAACGTTACTATGATGTTAAACATTCCATGAAGATTTGCGAGACTATACTGAATAATTTTGATACTGGAGGCGCGCAAACTCACAGTTTGTTTGACACTAACCCCCTATCAAAAGTTAGAATACTTTTTATAGGGGGTCAGGTATACAACGACTTTATATATCCGAAAACTAGAACTAGAAACTTTATATTCAGAAATTATGTTGACAGATTTCCTCTAATGCTACCATTTATTTTTGTATTTTCTTGAATTTGAATGTTTTCGCAAAAAACTAACAACGAATATCAGCATATATTTTAGAAAATTTCCTGTTCCAGAAACTGACTGAATATTTTCCACCCTTAAGCAAATAGAACGTAATAAAAAAGTCCTAACAAATTGTCGAAATTCTGGCGCTGTTTATCTCCTAGCAGTGCTTCCGAAACATACATTATGCATACATATAACATACGTAACTGTCGTCGAAGTTAGAGGCAACCTCATTGTGGGGCCCCCTAAAACTCTCAACTACGTCGGGAAGACGCTTTGTTTAAATCCAAAACTCGCCCCTGTTTTCCTAGATTGAATTTCTCCAAGATCTCGCTTTGTCAATGGCTTAGAAATTGCAGATTCTTTGCATTAAATTCCCATATTTCTCCTGAAATGTTTTGCGCTCTCGTTTGCCACTATCCTTCCGAAGAATAACAAACAATAAGCAAACATTACCATCTAAAAGTAATTAAATGTCGTCCCTAAATTTATTGAATATACTTATTGTAAAATACTGCAAAGAGGCATATGCAAAAATTCTGCTAAAGGATAAGTTATCGCTTTCAGTCGTAGAGTCTAGATGTTACATATATACATAACATATCCAAATGAACAAGATAATTGGCTGAATCTTTTCATAATCATATCCGAATCAATATGAGTTCTGTTCTTGTGTATAAATGTGTAGTATAAAGAAGTTTATGATATTTTACAATATTTTTCACTTAAGTGAGAATTCAAAATATAAAACTCATTCTAAATGTTCACCATTTGCTTTCATATACTTCTTCAAACGGATAGTCGTCTATCGACGCACGCTACACCTTTCAAGGTAATGAAGCTGCAACTTTAACCAAATCAGCTTCTATGGTATCGATATTGCGGTAAGGTCTAGAGCAAGCGTTCTCCTCTAAAGTGGTTCGATAGTCAAGCAGACTGAGATTCAGATTTCTTAAAGGCCAATTGTTAGCAGCGATTAACTGAGACAAATGGGTATCCAACCAACACTGGGTGAATCTCACCCTTATACTGAATCGTTTCAGAAGATCCAATGTTTTTCTATCAACAAGTCGTACGATACTCCCCACCAAACTATCACTAAAACCGGAGGATGACCGCTATCCGCGTTCCAAGTTTTTTCAGCAGCTTCCCAAGCGCTATAAGCGTAAACTTTGTCATCGCTTGAATTTATCTTTTCTGCTGTAAAAATGATTTACCTCTGTCCGCCGATCGCATGCCGGTCAAGTAGCTCCTTCGTTCTCGTGGCTCTTAAGTTACATAGAACTACCTCCATCGCTGTCAAATAGTTACCTGGTCGTGTTTATTGATGCGCGATTTAGTCCTCAGCGGTATTTTTATCTCTCAGGCCATGATTTTTTGATTTCGGAGCAAATCTTTTCGAATTATTTCAGCGATCGATTTCAAAACTATTAGGATTCTGGTCTCGCGAGAGCCGCCGCGTCTAGATAACTGACAGAAAAGATTTCGTTGTATCGTTTTACATGGCGATAAACAATTTTTTTTCTATATTGTTAACGGTTTGAGCAAGTTGGAAATATCAGTTTTAGATTTATTGTATTGTATAGCGCTATAACAGCGATACAATTCTCTTTGTTGCCCTACTCCATATTTACTGGTTGTCATAATGTGACGAACTGATTTGTTTACATTAGTTTAGAAATCTAGCTAGGCTTGTTAAAAAAAAAATAACGCACGAGTTGTATTCGCTTTCATTTCTAGCGCGCCTTGACAGTTAGGGACAGAATTTACAGTATGACTACCTACCATTGTGATTGTTATTCCAGCAAAATGTATGTTATTGTAGGGTTAGACCTGCAATATATAAATCATGTTCAGTACTTCTGAAGAGTATTAAAACCGTATTATAAATTAAATAGCAATCAGGTAGTTGTTAAAGATTTAAACATTACAATTTAAATCCATGTAATTTATGACAGCAACTCATAAAATTCGTATTTTCTGGCGTTAACAAGATAAATCAATAAAGTTGTAATGTACTTTTTCCATTTAATACCTGACAAACTTGTCGATAACAAGATTTGCTGACGTGTAAGGCATAAATTTTATAGAATCCTTATAAAGGCTGAAAGCGTCTTTTGTAGCTTTTTAACTGCAACAATCATTAGGCAAATGTATAGTTTATTGTGAACCAATATGATCTAAAATTTATTTTTAAAATATATTGAAGGAGTAATAGATAAATTGAAATACACTGCTTCAAACAAGTAAGTGAGAATACTTAAAGATGAAAATAAAGAAGCAAAACTTGTGGTTTATGTGATTTCAAAAAGGATTTTACCGAGTCTATAAGATGTTAAGATGAGGTTAAAGATAACAAAATTATTGTATCAAGTAGTTCTGTGTGTAAAAGAAAAAACCGACTATCAATTAGGTCATTATTCTGTGCTTTTTTGGCCACTTTTAATATTTATTTATGAAAAAGTAATAGTAGTAGATGACTATATCACAGTCATCAAATTTTGTTCACGGGGATTGCTTGTAGAGGATCCACTTTTCATCTTATGTTATAATTTTCTGCAGGAAGTGTTTTTCTTGAAATTGGGGAGCAATAATGTAATAATACATTTGTGAATGAGAGTGAGAATGACGCGCAATTGCAGCAGTGCGCAGTCGTATCGTAGGTCTGTGCACTCAGCTGTAGAAGTTTATAATGTTTAAGATAATTGAGTCGCCCGTCGACTGTGAGATATGATCTGAAATTCGATTCTTGAGTTCAGTTTGGATTTGCTCGAACCAGTTTTTTTTTTCAAGTTGAAAGACAAAAAGAACGCAGGATCTCAAATTTGATCAAACGATTTTCCAGGTTACATTCAGAGTAGGCTAGTACTAGGCTAACTGAACAGTTCGCGGAGCGATACCTATAAAGCAGTAAAAGAACTATATAATCTACTGCACTTTAAAGCTTCATTCATCATATGAACATGTGTGAAGTTTCAAGTCGATCTGTCAATTCATTCGTACAAAAACAGCAGCTTAAAGTAAAAGTATCTGTGTTATTTTTTAAAAATGAAAAATATTGAAAATCGTGCTGTGATTAAATTCTTTGTAAAAAAGGGTTTACAGGCAATGGAAATTCATAGTGAGATATATTAAATAAATTAGAATATTAAAATAATTCTTATATTAAAAAAAGTAAATATATTAGGAAAGTCTGCTCCTTCAAAAACAATGGTTTGTAAGTGGGCAGGTAAGTTTCAACGTGATCGTACAAACCTGGGTTATGATCCTCGTTCTGAACGTCGCATAAGTGCAATTACTGCACAAATACTTAATTCTATACATGATGTGGTTATGGATGACAGACAATTGATTTTGAATAAAATTGCTAAGGCCATGAATATCTCAACTGAATAGGTGTTTCATAATTTGAAAAAGGAATTCGATTTGAGAAAGTTATGTGAGCTAGCAAGATGAGTGCCGCATTTGTCAGATTCAGATTCTGATCAAAAACGACTTCGAGTAAAACTTTCTAACCAACATTTGGACATTTTTCGAAAGAATAAAATATATTTTAAACGTCGTTTTGTAACTATGGATGATACTTGGGTTTGCCACTACAATCCTGAACTGCGACAATAAACCGCAGAGTGGACTGAGCCCGTTTGTTCAGCGAAGTGATCAAAATCGACCAAAAAGGTTATGGTGTCAATTTTTTTGGGGTGGAAAAAGCATTTTTTAATTGACTACCTTCAAACCGGCAAAAACAATATCAGGACAGTATTACTCAAACCTTTTGGACCAATTTGATGTAAACATTCATGAGAAAAGATCTGGTTTAGCGAAGAAAAAAATTAATTTTCATCAAGACAATCCACCGGCTCACAGATGTGTTCTTGCAATGTCCAAATTGAAGGAGATACACTACGAATTGTTGGAGCAGCCACCATACTCATCTGGCCCCCTTTGACTTTCTTCTGTTTCCAAACTTCAAAAAAGTTCCTACGTGGCAAGAGCTTCTAATCCAATGAAACAGTTATAGCAGCAGTAGATGAGTATTTTGAAGGACTTCCAGAAAATTACTTCAGAGATAGAATAAATTAATTGGACAACCGCTGAAAAAAATGCGTTGAGCTTAAGGAAGAATATACGGAAGAATAAAGTCATTTTTTCAACTATAAACTTAATTTAACATTCTCGCTTCGCGAACTTTTCAATTAGCTTAGTATATTAAACTTCGTTTTAAAGTTTAAAGATGGCGCTTTGAAAAAACTATACAGCGGGAAAAAATCTTATTCAGATAGTAGTAGATGAAATGAAATATAAATTAATAATATTAAATCAAAGTAATTATCAAACTGTTTGTTACTTTTAAAACTATCAAATTAATGCAAAAATTAGAAATGATAAAACAATAAATAAGCCAAGATTAATATCTAAACATCTCCACTATATTTAAAAGTGTATGTAGAACAATTGTTTCTACACACAGTGCCTTTTTCAGATACAAACTATGCTAAACTAACAGTGAGAAAAGTAATAACAACATAAAGTGTCCATCCACATATTAATAACATAAAACATGATATTTTTTTCTTTATTTGGGTTTTTCGCCACGATCTAAAACTCAAAAAATATCAAAATATCTGTTCTTATGTAAATAAAGAATTATTGGGTAAAAACAAAAAACCAAATGGAGACAAATTTCTTTTTTTTGCATTTGTCAATGTAAGTATCATTGACATACACAAAAAATATATTTACTTTCTTTCTTTTCATAATTTATAGAAATTAATATACCTTATTTTTAGGTTCATTTTGAAAACGGGAGGAGAATACTTCCCGAAACGTTAACGTTAAAAGTTTGTATATTTTTTTAAAATTTTTATATTTTCATAATTTTATTCGTTAGGCAAATTTATTACAAAAAAAAAAGAATCAGCGAGAAATTTGTTTCCGTTTCGTTTTTGATTTTACCCAGTGATTCTTTATTTACATAAGAACAGATATCTTGATATATTTTGATTTTTAGGTCGTGGCGAAAAACTCAAATAAAGGAAAAAGTATATGAACACGCCACAACATTAAGTGGTTAGCATAATGAGAATTATTTTGTTGTCTAGTATAAATTCTTTTATGTTCGTTGAGCCTAGTAGAGAAAGATCTTCCTGTTTGTCCAGAATAGACTTTTGTTGGATATTATAAAATATAATGTTAACATTATAAAATAGTGTAAAATAAATAAAATAATGAATAAAAAAAGTTATAATAAAACCATTAATTTAATATATCCGGTCAATAATATCAAAAATGCTACGTTTAAATCAATTACATATACGGGAAAAGTTACCAAATTAATGTTGATTTATCCAAAACAAACAATATAAATATTGCTTTCAAAACAAATAATAGTCTAGGACGCCTCATTAAAAACAATACAAGTCAAACAAATAAACTGTATAAATCAGGAGTTTATTTAATTGAACGCGGGTCGTGTCGAAAAGTTTATGTTGGACAAAGAGGAAGATATTTCTCAACTAGGTTCAACGAACATAAAAGAAGTTGTTAGAAAAGCATACTTTCAATGATTCCGCACTATCATGTTTTATGTTATTATTAGGTTGATGGACACTTTAGGTTGTAATAGTTAGTAGGTTGTTGTAGTGGAAATTTTTAGAAATTGATTTTTGCTTATTTATTTAAAATTAGTTTCCATCAAGTATCGGCTACTTCAGTTAAAGTAAATTGATAAATTTGTGTCTTCAGTCACACTTTCACTAACAGCAGCGATATTCTCCATCGAGCGAGCGTTAAGATGATGCACATGTCTTACCACATTCGTAATACACCCAGTATTTTCAAATTTCTTGATTGTGTTGGAAATTGTGCGCCCAGAAGGACGATTATAGCGACCACATTCTGCTTGTAAGGAATGAAACGTAGCTGCGCAGAACACCAATTTATATATATATATATATATATATATATATATATATATATATATATATATATATATATATTTATAAATATAAATAATAATTAATAATAATTAATTTATAAAAATAATATAAAGAAAAATGGAGGAAATACAAATGAATTGTAAAAACGGCAGGAACTTATTCATAAACTTTCGACTTGATAGAACAATATATAAACAAAATGATTAATACAATTTTGCTAGAAACAACCACTTCATCTACAAACTAAATGCTAAATAAGCAGTACTCACTCTGCCATAAAACCGATAAGCTTAACATTTCGTTGAAGAACATTTAAGACTATGATTCTGCTACTAATTAAATGTTAAATAAACGGGATTACTGCCAACTAAATCTCTTCGGAAATACAGTTTTAATTAACTAATTAAATGGCATTAATAAGCAAGGTTGTTGTTCGCCAACATAATCTCCGAATCGATAACCTTTGATGCACTTTTTATTTCAGTTTCCGACGAGTATATAGTAAATGAATTGTTATCGTGCTAGGCATAAATATTGAAGAATTCATTATAAATGTAAAACCATTCTTTTTACGGTCTTCTTTTGTTATGGTAATACCAATTTCAACGAATGCAGACAACGACATTCTTTCATAAGATATTAATATTTTATTTACGAACATATCATGTAATGCTGTTAAATTATCAATATGGTTCAAATAAAAAAAAACCTTCAGTGTGATTGTGAGTATTTACAAAGGATATTTGAAAAGTTTTCGGCCTAATTAGAGATGACGCAAGTATGACGTAAGGGCACCCAATTTTGCTAACATTCAAACAAACAGTTCTTAATAGTATTCAGATTTATCTAAAGGTCACTCTGCTTAGTTTTATCGACGTTATATAATACTAAATAAAACATGAATTCACTATTACCCACCAGAAATCAAGCAATAGATCAGGGCAGAGATCAAGCAGTTCTGTTAGTGCTCTAACAGAGGGTAGGAGCAGGTGAAAGTGATACCGTTTATTCTGCAAGAAAAGTCACGTCTACGGCTTTCTTTGTGGTCAAATACATTACTTGACAAATGCCAGGACCATTACCGAAGAGTATTGGGCTTCACTGCTAGGTCAATTGAAGCGTTCTAATCAGATTAAATACTCACATCGAACCAAAAAGTGTTTGTTCTTTCACTACGATAATACGCATACATGTAGGTTTATTAACGCAAAACTGCATGATCTACTATTCTAAATGTTTTCAAATTTATCATATTCTTTGGATTTGGCTCCCAGCGATTATTTCCTTATCCTCAAATTTCAAAAAACTAGCTATACGAAGACTTGCTTCAAATGATGAGGTTAAAGCTGAGCCAATTCGCATTATACGAGAGTATTAACCAGATGACAGATAGTTAGTGCAGGGTGGCAAAATAAGATGCTTATTTTTAGAAAATCATAACTTTTTTAGTTCTTTGTAGTTTACAATTTTCTTCTTTTTATTTTACAGATAAAGGTCAGAGAATTCAAGTATGGAGAGGCTTACGATTGATTAATGAACAAGAATAGTCACCTTGTTTTTTTAAAAATAATCGGTCAATAATTCTAGCGGAAGAGTGTTGCAGATCAACCCCAAACATAGCGTAGAAGCTCAATTGCAGATCTCCCGTCATTCCCTACAGTAAATTTTAAGGACAAATTGAAAACTCTTTCCCTACAGATGCAATGGGCTTTCTACAATCACCTGTGGGTTTTCAGAGCCCAGTATGTGGCAATATTGCTTATTTACGTTTCCATTTAGTGAGAAATGAGCCTCATTGCTGAAGAAGATTTTTTTTTTAAATCAGGTAAATGTTCAAGTACCCAATCGGCGTATGCTCGGCGCATTCCATGGTCGGCGGGCTTCAATTCTTGCGTGAGTTGAACTTTGTAGGGATGAATAAAACACACAGACTGCGAACGCCGAAGCATAGATAAATTTGAGTTTTCAACCACACTTTTACTAACAGCCTCGATGTTCCCTACCGAGCGAGCATTACGATGATGCACATGTCTTGCCACATTCTCAACAGATCCAGTATTTTCAAATTTCTTGACTGTGTTAGAAATTGTGCGCTCAGAAAGACGATTATGGCGTATTCACACACATTCTGTTCGTAAGGCGCGAAACGTGGCTACGACGGAATCGTTATTTTTGGTGAAAAAATCACACTTTGGATGACATTTAAGTTTGACAGTTGTAAACTAGTTCTGTTTTCAGAACCACGAAATGGATGACCCTGTATAATTAAAAAATAACTTTATTTGTGCTATGTACACATCCGAAACGTTTCTTGAAAATTCTGCATCGCACATTCTTCCTTCAGGTCATCTACTGTACGATGATTCGAACTACTGACTTTTGATTTATTTTTATGCTGAGGATTGGGTTATAGTAACAGATATTTTTGAATGATAATCAATATTATTTAAATCGTACTATTTTTTTGTTGATAAAAATTTATTGTGCTGATATTCTATATTATTGGTAACTTTGTGAATTTTCTATTGCTGAACTTCTATATTCTCGGTTATTGGAAACTGTATCATCACCAACACGGGATATATATTATTTCATTCCATTAGCTAATGATCAGTAAATCGTAAAGTAAACGAATTAATTATCAAAATCTGATAAATCAAGAACCTTTCATGCGATTTTTTATAACGGGTTCTTTCTTTTTTACGGTTCGATCGTTACAGAGATTCTCGGCGTAAGGCGCATAAATTTTAAAGAATCCTTATAAAACCCGAAGGCCCTTTTTTCCTGTTTTCTAACACCGACAAAAGAAACCAATCGCTTTCGAGTACGCCTTTATGTGTTAGTGCGAGAACTTTCGAAAAAGAAACGTTAAAAAAGGTTTCATTTGGCCCGCGCCACGTGAACATTTACGATTTGTAACGTGGAGTGTTTCTAAATGAAATTTAAACATTTTCTTAGAAGGATAAATAATTCATGAACACGTTTTAATATTGATTTGACATTTTTGTTTTGAATTGATAACGAATGTAATAAATTTGAAAACTGCATACTCCCAAAATATATTTTTATTTGAGAAAACAGAATCAATATAGAATCCACTCCATTTTGAAACAATACACCCGTTGTGCTATTATCTTCTTAGATGAGGATTGAAGCAATAAGCTGACGTTCAATTTGATGAAATAAAATACGATATTAAAGATGCTCTACTAGGAAGTAGGACTTAAGGAAGTATTCTTGAAAATAAAACGTTTCATATATAAGATGGTCTAATATAATGGTATAATATGTGGAGTAAAAGTTTGCTTGACTTCAGAAATTGGGTTGGTATTTCTGTCCACTGTGTGTCTTTGACATCTGATAAAAGTTTCATATCATTTCGCTTTTAAACTTGAAAATAATAGTGTCTTGCAACTATTTTAAAATTATTGCTGTCGTGTCTCATTATTAATACAGGGTGTAAGGAAAAGTAAATTTAACTTTCGTAAATTTAATCAAAGATTTTTCATATGATTTTATTGAAAACAGTTCCAAGAACAAGAGTCAAAAACCTGTCAGTTCCCGACAGAAAAAAAATTAATTATAAAAGTTATTAAATCACCAATCGAAATGTTATGACAGGGATGGTGAACCTTGAACTATTGATCTACGTGCCATTTTTATAAAGAAATGTTTAATGAGGTCATGGTGTGCCATCAAACAATCTCGACTTAGTGATTAATGGGAAATAAGTAAAACTAAATACAATCAACTTAAATATCTTTATTTGTAACCAGAAATATATAGTTTGTACACCAATAGTAACGTTAATAGTGGTATGTCTATTTAAATGAAAGAAAAAAATTAATGCGACTTTTCCTGTTGCAAATTAGATGCCAAATAATTAATATTAGGTTTATATTTTGTTAGTATTTTATATATATATATATATATATATATATATATATATATATATATATATATATATATATATATATATATATATATATATATATATATATATATATATATATGTAAACACCATTACGCTTTTGCCAGTCTTTTTTGCCATCATCCCATCAAAATTGCCATCATTAATCCACCAAACCGCGTGGATTAATATTAACGAAGTCCATTTGTTACTTTTTATATATTAATAATAATTTATTAATAATTATAAAGTTTGTTTTAGTATCATAAATAAAAATTGTGATTAATTGTGTTCTGTAATTATTCTAAGTTTAAGAAAAAAATTCATCATTATTTAGTATCGTTTGTACTTCCTTAATTTTTGTCAAAATAATCAATCAATTTAACTCAAAAATAAATATAATCAATACTCTTATATATATATATATATATATATATATATATATATATATATATATATATATATATATATATATATATATATATATATATATATATATATATATATATATATATATATATATATACATATATATATATATACACAGGTAGATGAAAATATTGTCAGGACAGCAAATACCAGCTTTTTCAGATACCTTTAGTTGTTTAGAACTGAATTCTACGTTTCCATAATTTTGGTTTGGGCGTTTTTTACTCATATTTCATGGTAGTCGATTTTTTCGATAAATCCATATTAAACTAGACTTGAAAACAATCAGCTGCGTTTAAATTTCTTCAATTTCCAACCAATCATATTTGTTCAAGTTCAATTTATCAAGTAAAGTCATATCAGGATACATACTAAACTTAAGTGTTTCCGATAATTCTTTAAACTGAGAGAATATCGATAAAAATTCTTTGATTGAAGAATTAATTACGGACTCTTCAGTGACTTCAGGTCTGTTTTATGACAATTTAGTCTGGTTTTCACGTAAATCCAAACCTCTATTGATTTTCTCAACTTTGGGAAATACTTATAGTTTTTTGCTAACAGTATCGTTACTGAAAACTTGCAATTTAGCCTCAAATACACGAATGAGATCTATCATAACGATAGTTGTTTTATTTGTGCCTTGAAGCTTTACATTCAATTCATTGAATTGCTCGTACATATCCATAAAAAACATTAATTTTGAAAGCATAACATCCATGACTTGTGAGTATTGTCCAATTTTTCCCTCATTTTGTAAAAACAGTCTAATTTCTTCCAAACAATCAACAAATCTTTGAAGTATGTTACCGCGACTCAACATTATTATACATCAGTAAGCCATTATACACCGAGTTGACTTCATCAAACAAAGTATTAAACTTTCGTTTATTTAAAGCCTGCGACGCTATAAACAAATACAAACAAGTACGTAGCTCAGTAGCGTCTGTTTGGCCAGAAATTGGCTCGAAATACCTCTATCGCGCAATCTGTTATTGTTTCAGCACCGGTAGCCCCATCCACAATTAACTTTGTTACTATAACCTCAAATGTAGACGAAAAATAAATTGTTTTGATTAAGTAACTCAGTTCTTTAATTAATACCGTGTCCAAATTATTTCATCGTGTGCCATTGGTTCGCCATCGCTGAACTATGATAAGCATTACTGTATAAAAATACACAATGGGCAAGTGGAGAATATTAAAAATATTCAAAAAATAAGGAAACAAATTTTCCTGTGCTCCACGTAAAATTCTCAATCCTTCAATCGCCATCAAACGCCACTTGCCCACTGTGTATTTTCATGCATCTCTGGTACCTCAATATAGGGCCTGGGTTTGGGTCCGAACGGTTTCAGGGAGTAGTACTGTTACGAACCACCGGATGGTGTAAGCTGTATTTCTGTTTTTCGATTTGGCCGATTAATATGGTCAGGGCCCTGGTCAATCCTTCAGTTGCTTTCGAATGTACAACTCAAAGCCCGACTGATGACGGCTTAAGGCCAGAAACCGGCCTCGGGAGATACTTGTTGGCGTTTGATGACGACTGAAATATTGAGAATTTTACGTGGAGCACAGGAAATTTTTTTTCCTTGTTTTTTGAATATTTTTATAAGCATTAATGTTTTAAGCAAAAATGTGAAAAAACACATTTGGTAAATATTAATTTATTAATATTTAACGAATAAACTACAAACCGAATTAATTACACCAGCCCTGAAGGATGTAGTAATGTCGCAATACCGCCACGAAGATTGTTATTTCCAAATTACGACAAACATTATTTCAGTGTTTCAGTGCGTGCATTTAAGTTCGATTTATAACCAAAAATATATTCTATATGCGAATATGCTTCTTATTTATGGAGAACCTTTCTTAAATACCGAAGAAGCTAGGCGTATTTACGGGCAATGATACCTCAGAAGGTCACTTCTAGCGGGGCATTTGTTCAAGGTTCTCAAAAATTTTCGGTTCCAAAATTTCAAGAGGATTGTTAGGAGAGAGGAAGGTATTTTTCTTCCAAAAGTACTAGAAATGGTGGGCGACAAATTGTATTTTTCGACTGGATTGTACATAGATAACACTAAATGAGCAATTACTCTACCATTATCATATACAAAGGATACAAGCACTCTTCCCACTGATTTTTCACACAGGCAAAAATATTGTAACTAGTTTATTAGACAAAAATCAAGGGAATCCAAATTTATTGTTCAATATTTTATCAACCGACGAAGCTTATTTCACGAGGAATATGATAGTGGACAGTTAATTTAATAAAACAATTAATCGTGAATTTCTTAAAATGACGTGAACAAAATAAACCAACATATGGTATAAATGACTATAAAAATATTATATTATATTTTCAAATAATACCTAAAGAGGTCAATGCAATTTTTTCCAAAACAAGTAACTTCTAATAGATCGAAATAAAGATGAAAACAAAGACGATGAGATGGTTTGATTGAAATAAATACAACATTGACATTGTTAAGAATATCACAATAAACTTTCTGACCAGTTTTCCCCGGAAATGGGAGCGTTTTGTGACAAATTATAAGGAAACGTATAGTTGACAAAAATGTAAATAATTATTGATTAAATTTACGAAAGTACTTTTCCTTACACCCTGTATATACAACTGATTTAACTGCTTTTAACTGCTTTTAAATGGCATTCCACTACTCTTTAACCGTCTTTAAGATGATCAATGGTTGAGATTTCTTTTGCGTCCTTAAGACCGATCCGTAACTTTTAGGATACATTTAAATTCTCTAATGCACTAAATGACTGGCTCGTATTTACTGTGTTATACTAAAGGTTAATAGAAATACATGCAATTTATCTTAGATGTGATTTTTTATAATGATAATGTAATAATATTAACTGTATGTTTAACTGATTTGGCCGATAAAAATGATGGAAATTAATTTTAAATAAATAAGCTAAGATTAATATCTAAAATGTCCACCATATTTAAAACTGAATGTATAAGAATTGTTTCGATACACAGTTTCGACACATATTGCACTAGTGAAGAATCTAAGTTACTTCTCAGAGGTTTCCAATATAACATAAATGCCAAAGATAATGAAAGTAATAGAGAACACCTTGGAGTAGAGTGCGAACCCGTTCTATCAAATTCAGACACATTATAAACACATCTAGTGGCTCACAGAATCAAAATTCTTCGTTTGCAGTAAATATCAGATCGATGAAACCATATAGCGAAAAGGATTAATAAGAAAATCAAAGAAGAGAATAATATAATAACAAGAGCTGATAAGGGTAAGTCCATTGTTTACCTACGAATTACCTTTTATAACGTTTACCTTTCAAAGAAGAATAACAGAAATAATAAAAGATTCGTCTATTTTTAACAATTACGAGAAACAATTAATAATGATGATTCCTCAGGCACTAAAAGTATTCTCACTTATAAAATTACGCAAAGATCAGTTCAGATCAGATTAATTAGATCAGTAGTTTCATTTGCTACAGCTCCTTCAATCAAATTATCAAATAAGCTGATTAAAATAATTTTATAACAAACAAATTTTAAACCAAAATATTGTATTCTAAATACCTGTGATCTTATCAATATAATAAAAGATATTAATTTATCTGAAAAATTCAAATTAATTTATTTCGATGTATTAACTTTTTAAACTTAACAATTACCAGAAGAGACAATAAATATGATTTTGCAACTTTTCATAAACCATCACATACAGATTTAGTTATACACAATGAATCTTGTCATCCTTATTACAAAGGATTATTAATTATCCCGATGTCAATTAGATAATTATAATAAAGAATTGAATGTTATCAAACAGATTGCAGTAAATAATGAATACGACCCAAATATTATAAATAAAATAATTAATAAATAAAGTTATAATAAAACTATTAATTCAATATATCCTATCAATAATACCAAGAATTTAATGTACAGAACAACTACATATATAGGAAAAGTTACCAAATTAGTGTCTAAACATTTTTCCAAAATAAGCAATATAATTATTGCTTCTAAAATAAACAATAGTCTTGGACGCCTCATTAAAAACAATAAAAGTCAAACAAATAAACTCTATAAATCAGGAGTGTATTTAATTGAGTGCGGGTCGTGTCCAAAAGTCTACGTTGGACAAACAGGAAGATCTTCCTTTACTAGGCACAATGAACATAAAAGAAGTTACACTAAACGAAAAAATAATTCTCATTATGTTACCATTTAATGTTAGAAAAGCATACTTTCAATGGTAATTTTAAAATGTTTAATTTTTGCTCATTTATTTAACTGTATGTAGCTTTAAAAGCCAAATAAGAATAAAATGGGCTTAATGAGTGGCTAACGACATAAAATTAAATAATGTATTATAAAATTAAACAAAAGTTAATACAGATTTTATCTAATTCTGCTACGAGTGAAACATAAAAAGCCTGTGTACATTTAACACTAGATCAAAAAATTCAAGAAAATAAATTTTCTTAGTTATTATTCAATTGTTAGGATTTTTAAATAAGTAGGTATAATCGTAATGAGTTAAAAATGGCGGTAATGAAAAGCCATGTAATTAGTCAAGCTTAATTTTAGAAATCTACATCCGGCTACTCTACAAAGACAACGCATTTTTTAAACATATTGTTAGTCGATAAAAATATATATACATAAATATAAGTCACTAGAAATACCTAATTGTTATCACAATATTTCTCAGAAATAAAAAACCTATCTAAAAGGGAATTATTTAAGCTCACACCTTACAACTATTCACCTAACTGAATCTAGCAAGAATGTCGTAAGAATCTAGTAAGTCAATACGATTAAACTTTTTTTTTCTTCTTTACTTGGGTAAACGGAGACAAATTTCTCAGTGATTCTTTTTTGTAATAAATTTGCCCAACGAACAAAATTTTAATGATATAAAAATGTTATAAAAAATTTTACAAACTTTTAACATTAACTTTTCGGAGGGTCCTCTCCCCCCGTTTTCAAAACTAAACTAAAAAATAAATTCTATTAATTTGTAATATATAAAGTAACGAGTGAAAGTAAACATATTTTTTTTTGTATGTCAACGATACTTACATTAACAACTCCATTGAAACGTTAACGTTAAAAGTTTGTAAAATGTTTCATAACATTTTTATATCTTTAAAATTTTTTGTTTGGTTTTTTGTTTTTACCCAGTGATTGTTTCCTTACATAAGAACAGGTATTTTTGATATTTTTTGCCTTTTAGATAGTAGCGAAAAACCCAAATAAAGAAAAAAAAATATGAACACGCCACAATCATTCAGACATTAGTTACGATTAAAACTGTTTAACTGGTAACCATACAACTTTTTTGAAAACGAAAAACTCGACGTCCTTGCACAGAAGGGAGCGGTCAGAGGTTCTTCATATGAAGTGTGATTGTGAATCGTAGGTATAAAGTAAAATTCCAAAAATTTAATAGAAATCGGGAAATTTACAAGACCCTATCAGTGAAATGCTAATTATAAGTAATTAACTTTGATGGCCCAATCACTTACGTTTGTTCGATAATAAATGTATAGAGATAACCCTAATCGAACAGAAATAAGAACTTAGTTACTTCACTATTAGAGGATTTAGTCCCTTTTATGCTAAATTGATTTAAAAGGCATTGGAAAATATAGAAGAGAGGAAGATCGTTCGTAACTTCAACAGAAACCTCCAAAATTCATCTTCAAAAATGAATCATTGAGAGATGGGATTTTTTGAACATTATTTTTTTTGCATTTGAGCTTATAAAGAGTTTCCCAATAAGAGTTTCAGAAATTTCAAATGTAATAGCGGCAATAGTGTTTAAAATGTAAATGTCATTCATAAACTGCCGTGTTTAGTAGATTGAGTCAGTTCACCATGGAAAGATACCCGGCTCACGAATTGAGCTCTAGAGCAATTAGAAGCCAACTCCCGCTTCGCGGAATAATATTTTTCGACGAAAAACAGTTCTGGTTTAATAGATTTGTGAACAAACATAATTGCAGGATTTGGGCCGATAAAAATCTTCAAGTGATTCAGAAGTTACCTCTTCATCCTCAGAAAATCACTTAATGTGGTTTCAGTGCTGAAGCAATGATATGATCTTATTTTTTTGAAGACGATGATAGAAATCGTCTTACCGTTAATGATGAACGCTATAGGAATATGCTAACAGAATATTTTTGGTCTGAACGCATAAATGTGAATATAAACAATGTTTTCTTTCAGCGTTATTTCAAGAAAATTTTCTTGAATGCATTATTTTTAAATTAGTAATATTTACTATTACGATCATACGATTTCACGCCATTGGATTATTGTTATTGGATTATGTTAAATATCACATATAAATACGTTTAATAGTGGCCGACATGAAACAGTCAGGTCACCATTGAAAATATGCCACGCGATCTGTGTGTAAGAGTAATTGAACATTGGGTCTCCTGAATGCATTGCACTAGACGAAGCGAAGCCGAGGAGGACATTTGAGCGGCATTATTTTTAAAACATTAGATTATTTGTTCTTCAAGATTAAGTAAAAACTAAAGGGCTATCGCTTATAATTAAAGGATTATCATCGAACCTCATTTTAAAGTTTTGACAGTTCGACAAGCTTTTTTAATATAATATCCTTCATTTAAAAAAATCTGACTCGCATTACTTAAGACAATATATAAAAAGGTATTCCAATTCTACAAGGGAAGATGGAAAATGTGTCAAGCGGTGGCGCCATCTCACGTATATCCAAGGCATCAATTTAAACTTTTTATGGCGTGCCGACTTAACATTTTGGGGTTGAAATCCTCACCATTGCTATATATATTTTTTTTAAATTGTATTAAAATTATCCTGTTATTAATTTCTGATAATTATTAAGTTATAAGTAATTTTTTCGGTCTGTAGTGTTAGTCTCTAGTTTCAGTCTCTAGTGTAAATAATTAGTAAAGTCATCATACATATTTTTTTTCAATTTAAAAAGTCTGCAATAATTCTAATTAATATAATTTATATTATAATTATAATAATATAATTTATTCAGGAAATATAAAAAAGACAGTAATATTAAAGAATCAATATATTTGCCAAAAAAAAAAAACAATAAATTGAATATATTCATTGCCGAGCGGTTTTAGTTGAGGTTCGCATGTATGCACTTCGAGAGCTGTAAACGATGATATTCTGATTACCTGGTTGTACTGTTATATATTTAGCTAAGAATATCGTTTATAGCTCTCAAAGTGCATACATGCGAACTTGAATAATGAATATTCTACTAAAAATGAATATATTCAATTTATTGTTTTTTTTTACAAGTATATTGATTCTTTCATGTCATTGTATTTTTTATATTTTCTGAATAAATTATATAATTAGAGTTATTGCACACTTTTTTAATTAAAAAAAATGTGTATGATGTATGACGTATATTTTTTTTATTTTACTAATTATTTAGCACTAGAGACTGAAAAACTAAATTTGCAACTGCACTGCAATTATCAGAAATAAATAACAGAACAATTTAATAACATTTTGCAACAAAAAAATATAACAATAGTGAGGATTTAAACCCCAAACTGTCAAGTCGGCACGCCATAAATTAATGCCTTGGATAAGCTTGAGATGGCGCCACCGCCTGACACATTTCCCATCGTCCTTTGCAGGATTGAAATACCTTCTTATATATCATCCTAATATTACTTTATTATGCATAATTCGCTAAGGTAGTATAGATGTTTCTTTATTAATTTCCTTGTTATAACAATTAATTGTAATTACTAATAGATTCTATTCCCGAATATTTTAATCATTTCAGAATCATTCCATCTGGCAAGAAATCCTTGATTTGGTAAATATAGTAAACATCCTCCTCTATCACTATAAAGATATAACCTTAGATCACTTCCTAGGCAGAGAATCTCCTTTTCAATTCTGCCAGATTTACACCGAGCAACACAATGAAATCCGCAAAATTAAATTCTATTGAGGCTCGGGCTTGGCAAGGAAGCGGATTTGGCACTTTTCTCGTTAGTTAATTTATCCGAAGAAAAAATCATGGCTTACTGAATGATAGAAAGCGAGATATCAGGCCTGTCTGAGAATAGGAAACGGTATTTTATAGAATTATTAACACACACACACACACACACACACACACACACACACATATATATATATATATATATATATATATATATATATATATATATATATATATATATATATATATATATATATATATATATATATATATATATATATATATATATATATATATATATATATATATATATATATATATATATATATATATATATATATATATATATATATACAGGGTGTTTTCACAGTTTAAGTAAAAGTTTAGAGTAATTTATTTTGGGTTGTTAGGTAGATTAAGGCATTTAACAGGTTGTAGAACTCATTAAAAATAAGTTATTTTGGCAAAAATAATTTATAAATTTATAAAAAAAAATTGGAAATAGACCTGACTTTTTGATATTCTTGAACACTCAATCAATTTAGCAAAAATATGTATATAAAAGTGGTAGAATAACAAAAACAAAAGTGTGACATGTTACAAAAATCGTTCAAAATTGTCACCATTTGTTCGGTTAGTACAAAATCTTGCTCGGCGTGCCCAAGCGTCACTACACGCGTCAAAAATGAAATCCCAGTGCTCACGAATAACATCACAAGTGTTTTCGATGCGCAGTTGTGGTCCTCACAGCAAAAAAAAAACGTTCGGAGTTAAATCTGGGGAGCGTGTAAGTCGAGAAATGGATCAATTGCGCCCTCCATCTCTTAGGAAATTCATAATTTAAATATTCGTGAACTTCCCGTCTAAAATGTGGCGAGCTTCATCATCTAGAAACCACATATTCTGTCTAACATTTAAAAGAACATCTTGTAATAACTGTAGCAGATTGTTTTGAAGCAAGTCTAAATAATTTTCACCTGTGAGTGGACCTGAAACAAAGGCCAAATAAGCATATCAGTTACTACGCCAGCTCAAACATTTACTGAAAATCTGTGCTGAAAATGGGTTCTTTTCCCAGCATACGAATTTTCTACTGTCCAAACATGGTTGTTGCTCAAATTATTTACTCCATTTCTAGTAGCCAAAATAAATTTGGAAAAAAAAATTAATTTCTGTTGTACTGATGTAAAAGCCACTGACAAAATTCAAGTCTTCTAAAATAATCTTCGGGTTGTAATGCTTGTACCCATTAATAATGATAGGAGTAAAAAAGTACTTGTATACTCTTCCACATTTTACTATAACGAACCACTTAACTATATCGTGCAGAGAAGGTCTTCTAGCGTGACTTCCTCGTTGCGCCTAGTACAGGCTAAGTACCCTGTATCGTGAAGTCTTGTAACTAAATTTAAAAAATATAACTCATTTTTGAAAACACCCTATATATAGAAATATATATAAAAATAAAAATAATATATATATATGTACCCCAATAAATAAAAAAATAATATATATATAATATTATTTTTTTATTTATTGGGGTTTTCGGTCAGTGTAAATAAGTTTTAATTTTTAATTGTTTTATTTACGTTTCGATTCTACAACGAACCATCATCAGAATACTACTAAAATAAAAATTACTTTTATATAAAAAAAAAATACAAACTTACATTTAAAAACTTACCAATATCAATTAAACAATTAATTTTTTGAATTTTTTAAGTAATATGTGTCAATTTTTTATAAAATTTTTAAATGACATATTTGACTTTTGACATAATTAACAATTCTTCCACCTTTTTTGTTTTTTATTATAAGCTAATTGTTTTGAATTTTTTATGTGGAATGATATTAGATGCAAAAATTAAAAAAAATATGTAAATTTATTATTTAATAATGTTATTATATATACAACTTAAATTATCTGTATCATTTCTGAAATTAATGGTATTATTTGTTTTTTTTTATATAAATCATTTCTTTTATATTTCTTTTTTTATATTGTTTTTCAAAATCTAAGATTTTTATGTTGTTAAAATTAAAGTTATGTTCATTGTCTATAGCATGCTTTGAAAGTACAGTGATGTTTGGTTCTAAGTTTCTAATGCTTTTTTTGTGTTCATTAATTCTGTTTTTTAAATATTGTTTCGTTTGGCCAATATATGAGCTTGGGCAGTGTTAAATAAACGCAACAAAAATTAAGTACATGAAGTCAACCATCAAAAAGAGGATCAACCTTAGAACAACGTTCAAATTAGAACGAATAAAGAACTAGTAACAATCTTTGATAGTCCAGATTTAGTGAAGGAAACCAGGAGCAAATGACTGACTTGGTGGGGCTACTAAGTTAGGTGCTGTCCACCAAAAGAATGGACAGCGAACGACCCGCCAAGAAAATATTGGGGTAAAGCATAGAGGGATCGAGATCGAGTGAAAGACCAAGGAAGAGGTGGGAGGGAGGTTGTGAGCAAGGACTTACAAAAGATGGTAATAATGGAATGGAAACGAAGAGCGAGAGATAGAAAAGAGTGGAGAAGGATAATGGAAGGCGCAAAAAAACATTGAGGCAAAGGGTGGTACTCCTCTATAACAAGATTATAGAGGCTCTGGAAAAGGGTGGCTACCGTTCCATGTAAAAGAAAAGATAGATTTAGATACCTCTAGGGGAAGGTAAAAAGCTCTCGCAAGATACCTCTAGGGAAAGGCTCCCTTGATGGGATGTGAAACCATAGAGAAGAAGAATAATACATTTTTTCTCCAAAGTACCCCGTCTGGTCACCAACAAACATAGAAAATTTCTCAAAAGGTATGCGGTCTTACTCAGCCAGCTAACGGGGGTAATCGAGGCTGCTATATGGTCGGACCATAGCCTTAAACACCCCTACAAACAGATCTATTGTTTTATATAAATAATTTATGTCTTTTGACAGAAATCTTTCCAGAATTTCCATCTCGGTGACTTTGTAACAGAACAGACTTTGTAACAGTTTTAGAATAACGTTCTAAAACTCATGAAAGACCGGTTGAGGGCATAACTGATACTCATTTTGTGGACATAGAGGAGGAAATTCGTTAACTATTATTCGTTAACTTCTTGATTCAAAAATTGAACAACTATACCGGAGCTTGTATTGTGGTTATAAATAGCCACAATAGACATGTAGCAATAGGTTGCAGGAAGGTTAATTTATCGATTTAACGACATATTCTGGTCACCAAAATAATCCGACTTGACAGCCGATATCCTCTTTTATAGTTGTCCGAAAAATAGAGTGAATAAAAACAATTAAAGTCTAGATTAAGATTACTGGAACCATTCAGCATATCGTCTTAAGTATGAAACAAAGTAATGAAAAGCATAATCGAAAAAACTCGCATTTATGCGATAATAAAATACGAAAATTTTCTGACATTCCATACATATTTACTTTATTCCAACAAAACGCCAAAATATAAATGATTGTATCTTATTTCACTTGAAAATTATTGGAAATTAAAATCTTATAATTCCTTATTCTTCGCCCTGATTGAATGTTGGAATAAAATTAGATAGCATCAATGATTTAACACTAGTTATAGAAGTAAGAGGCGGATATTGAGGAGACATTATTTTAAAAACATAAATGGCAACTAATAGCATAGTTTAAATTAAAATTTATAAAAAGCGAAGCATGTTGATTAGTTCAGAACTTATAAAAAGCTTTTTATTGTAAGAAAGCAAAATGTAAGCAAGCAAAAATGTAAAAATGTTAACTCCTTCCATTAATATCTGAATACTATTAGATAAATCCCTGTAAAATCAATAAGCTATTTAGAACTTTAGAACAGTTCTCAGCTAACATTTCTTAAAAAAAAAACTTTTATTAAAGTAGCGATACCAAAATGGAAGATATTAACAGCTAAACACCAAATCACTTTATTTAACTTCTTGACGAGCGTTTCGCTAACACTGTAAACATCATGAGGAGATTTAATCTAGATTAACTCATCTCCTGATGATGCTAAAATGATTAGTGAAACGCGTATCACAAAATTAAATAAACTGATTAGTGGTAAATCTCTTCGAGTTTAGTTTGTCACACTAAAAGTTCCAATAGAAGTAATTAGAGTAATTACATATCTTACCATAAAAAGATATTCTTTTTCGAAATGTGAAACGTGGCAGTACTATCAGGACTCACCTGTAACAATAAAATTATATATATTTTAATTGCATAAAAAGTACAAATCAGATTATAAATTAGGTTTTTAAATAAAAAACATTATTTTACATTATTTTAAAACTTTAAAAAACTTTTAGAACTTGCAAAAAACTTTAAAAACATTTTTTGCAATCAATTAGAACTTAATTAAAATTTATAAAATTTTAAATAAAATCACGTGTCAAGAAAAGCGCCTCAATTTGCCGTTATGTTTGTGACGACATAATGTTAAAGTGTTTTTACGGAAATACTGTCAACGGTGTTTACCTGTGTATGTACTGCCAAAATTATTGAAGTTTAGAGCAAAAAAATATTTATTGTTACTAATTTAATTCGTTAATATGTGACAAAGGGTTAATAAAAGCCAATTTTGATAATATACCTGGTGTGGATATTTTTATACTCACACATTTTGTCAAAAATGACATTCGGTTCAACTCAACTGAACTTCGAAGTGCTAAAGCATCAATTTGAGTTTTTAAAAAAATAATAATGCAAATGTAAATAGCAAACAAAATATTTCTACTAAATATAATTAAATTATTTGTAGTGTGTCACGCGAAGGTTTCGATAACAAGACTATATGTTATGTTCAATTTAACCGCAAAAATTGTATTTGCACGGTGAAAGGACGTGTATATCCAGAACATAAACTTCTGTGTAAAGCTTATACAGTTACCTTAATTATTAATGAAAAACTAAAACACTAAGTTCAGGACACTCAATGTCACGATTGTGTAGTTTCAGCAGGTAATAAATACTCAAATATAAAAAAATGACATAATGTTATAAATAATAATCTTTCGTATATATTTGATGACAGGTGGTTGTAAAAATTTGATGTTATTTTAGGATTAATACGTCGTGCTGCTTGGAACCATTGATTTTGACCTTTAATATCTTGTGGTACATCTAAAAACATTTTTTCGGGTGTTTTTTTTTTGTAGTATTCGTATAAAATGATATGAAACATATAATGTTCGTATTCGTATAAAATGGTATAAAACAGGCACGATAACTAATTAGATTTGATACTTTCAATAAATTTATCAATACACTGAAGATAATAACAAAAATAAGTTGAATGAAAGCTGAAATACTCGTATCAGCTGTCTGTAATGTCGAGTGGAAATATACATTGAGACATCACAAGCACTCGGGTTTTTTTGGGAACTATCGGCGCGTCATCGGTACTAGGTATAAAAAAATATTTTCAATTTTATTAACATTTTAATTATAAGAAAAAATATATATAAATAATTTTGTTATAAAATTTATATATAATCTTTCCATTTATGACAAAAAATTGTTTTTTCAAAACCCCAATTAATTATTTGACAAAAAGAGGTGCCAAATATTTCTTTTGCAAATATTAATTCACCTAGAGAAACGAAATGTAAAACATCCAGAAAAAAAAAGGTAATAGAGAGGTCAGCAGAATGACAGTTAGCGGCTTTCACTACAATAACGATAACACAAGACGACGTACTAAGGGGTCCCAGGAAACCATCCTGCGACTTGGCGAATACAAGCAAATCAATTGACGATATAATTAATATATATACCACTAACTTTTTAAATACAATACAAAGCCTTTAATCTAAGTTTATTTTATCTCTTTCAAAATAATTCCCCCTCACTGCAATACACTTATTTTGCAATTTTGCTTATTATGCAACACCAACGTTTTTTACAGTATGAAATTAATTTTTATACTCGATCTTTAGTATTTCTTTTACAATGTTATTTTATTTTTAGTAAAAATACAAACGAATAATTATTATAGTGCTATGGTGCGCTATCATAATATAAAAACTATGAATTGTATTGTCATCTGGACTTCTTTTCTAATGGAGTGACACAAATTACGCATAACGTTGAAATTATATTGTTTATTAACTATTTAACCAGTTGAAAATATTTTTTTGTAGACAATACCAGGATAATTGAAGAAAACAGTTAACACGGCTTTGATTTTTAACTTGCTTTGATTCACCTTTAGCACGGCACTGGCTTGATTGTTGAGCTGTTTCTCGGATGAAGCATAGGTTCATATATTATTACTATATATTATTATAATTATTTCAGGATGTCATGACCATCAGTGTTCTCGGAATAGGATGAGAAGACACACTAGACAAGCCTGAAATGTTCTTCAGAATTGATTGAATTGATCTAAATGACATTCGAGTAATATCTACAATGTCGGTGATTACTGAAAACAAGATCCTTGATTTTGATAATGTTTTAGTTCAGTTGGATCCAATGCTCCTGACGAGGTACATCTTCAGTTGCTTGTCTACTATCACTAAAGTCCTTGCACAACTAACTAAACTTTTACCGCTTTTACATCGCCGTATTATTTTATTAATGTTTTTAATAAATCAGCACAAGACTTTTTTTTTTCTTTTTATAGGCAAAATTAAGGCATTTTTTGCGTCATAAATGTATTCATTTAAAAAAAATCGCCAATAATTTTTTTTCACAGTTACCAAAGACGCTATAATTTTTCACTTAATTAATAAACGAAATGACATGAAACTTCCGTCAGATATTAAGTACAGCCATAAAAACTTAAAAAAACAGATGGTTGGATTAATAAGTAATGCTCGCGAACTTTTAAATATATCAAAATAGTACTTTTTGATCAGATTAGTATATTAGTATTTTATAACTTAATAAATCAGACACCTACGCAATTCTCCTAATTTCCATCAGTTAAGTCTGATATTTAGAAGTACTTAATTTGTTTTTAAGTGTTTTTAATCTCCCGATAAACCTCTGCAATCAAACATATCAGTTTCATCAGTTAGCGTAATTCAACATCGAAAGAACCACGAAAAACTTCACTTGTACGCTTCTTCACTCGGCTTTATATCAGCCCAGAAAAAAACTTCCCCGAACTGGCAGTATCTTTACGAGAATAATATATCTTAGTGGAATGTCGGGACCGTCTCTCATTCTTTTTATGCGGTTTTAACAACGATTCTAAAATGAAAAAGACGCTTTTATCGCCCATTTAAACTTACCTTTGGTCCCCGGAGAGTGGCGAAAGTCTAGCACTCCGCGTTTACTTTATATTATGGCGTGTTTTACGTCTGTTAAAGCTCAGCTAGATATATGTGTTGTTCAGAGAAACTATTTATACATCTTTTAATATATAATTTATATATTATAATTAAATTCTGTGGTTTTTTGATATTGTTTATATATTATTAGTTATTTTATTACATTACAAGCGTTTATGCGGATGTGTGGAAAATATATAAAAAGGGTAAATGTTTTAAAATTATGACAATATTGATGCCGCCAATACTGTCAAAGCTTTTGAAGAAAAATATGACCGATCAGCTGACAATATATATATATATAAACAAAGAAAATACACCCGCGCTCCACATTGGTGCTTTGTCGCTCGCCCATCCGCCATCCAAAGCTTTAGCAAGCATCTCCTAAGACCGGTTTCTGGCATTATGCCATTCTCAAGTGTTGTCCATCATTCATTCAGGGTCAAATTTTCTTCACAATGTATTAAACTGAACCGCAACTGTTGTTGACAATTTGTCCAATTTGCTTAAGAATGACGATCTGTAAAAAACAGTCGAAGAGGACATTGTGAAGAATATTATATTTAATGTTTTTTTTTCCATGCCAATCCTTTGTGTCCCTTTATGTCATTCGCCGATCTCATTTGTGGTGATTTTCTATTTCTTTCACCTTAATATGGGCACCAATTTTGGATGACCCATTGTCTGAGAGCCTTTGGTTGCGTCCTGCGAATTGCCATTTAAGTCTAGCAGCATGTTCTATTATATCTATAATTTGATCCTTTGTACGTATTTTTTTTGTGGTCTCGTCGTGCGTTATATAACAGAAGAGTGCTGTTATATACAGCACTCTTCTCTCCATAGTCGTCAGTTTATTAAGGTTGGACTTAGTAAAGGTCCAAGTCTGCACTCCATACGTCAGCACAGGAAGTATGCATGACTTGACTATTTTGGTTTTATGTTCAACTGAAACTTTCTTGTCGTTTAGAATGAAAGAGAATCTACCGAATGACGTCCAACCCATTCGAATTCCTCTTTTTATTTGAGTTGTTTGGTTCTCTTTATTCAGTTTAATTGATCGACCCAGGTGAATTATATATATATATATATATATATATATATATATATATATATATATATATATATATATATATATATATATATATATATATATATATTTGCTCACCGGTTCCAGTTGGGTGCAGTCCAAACTGACGTTCATCTGGTCGTCTACGTTGTTCATGTCTTTTGTTTTCATTAGGTTCATTCTCATACATTTGTTGCCTGACAAGTGGTGGGGCTGATCAAGCTATAGATTGATATTAGTATGATATCGTCCGCAAATCTCAGGTGGTTTAAACTTTTGCCATTTGTATTCATTCCCATACCTGCCCAATTTAATTCTTTAAAAATGTCTTCTAAGGTCAAGGGGAATAATTTAGGAGACAATGTGTTACCTTGTCTTACCTCCCTACTGGTTTCAATGGGTTTGGTATGAGTATGAGTATCCATTTGTACTGTCATTTCAGGTTTCTATTAATATTCTGTATCAGGGGTCTATAGCGATGATCTATTCTGTATTTGACAAGGCTCTCTACTATTGACCAGAAATCAATACTGTCAAAAAGCTTTTTCGTAGTCCACAAATGCAATAACGGGGAAGATTATACTCAGTGGCCTTCTCTATCAATATTTTAAGGGCTATTAGGTGGTCCGTTGTGCTGTACCCTCGTCGGAATCCAGCTTGCTTAGCTGATTGGTAATCGTCAAACTTGTTGGTGAGCCTGTTATTATTTTAATGAGAAGTTTGTAGAGCTGTGAAATAGAGAAATTATGACAGAAACTCTTGGCAAATTGCCAACTATCGCCAAATCAGCAGTTCAAATTATTAAATGGAAGCCCGTAACTCAGCTTCATAGGAGGAATTGAATTATACATCAAATTAATCTCATGATACTGTTGGTTTAAGATACTAAAAAAAAATCCAACTCTTTCAAAAATCAGTTTATACGCAAAATGAGATTATTAAAAAACATTTCATATGAACGTTTAAATTAAGATTAGAAACCTTCATTCAGATGTGTCACCCCCATATCACTTTAAGTCTAATAAAAAACAACACACAAACAAAAGAGAACAAAAGTGTCCAAACTTGTCTTGAAGGTATTAATTATTTCTCTCTTTTTCAAATGAAACTTAATTGCCAGGTTTGGGAATAAAGAGTTATGTAGTTATATTATATATTTTTCATATCTTTTCTGGATAAATCAATTGTTTTTCTCTAATCATCATACTTCCGCTTTATTAAGGTGGGTTACCAAATCTTGATCAGTGCTTCCTGAGAAGTGACTGATAGCTTATGGTTTCCATTATCAAAATAACTTAGTGGTTAATTTTGATTTGACAATAATAAAATTTATGATTAAAAGTAGCAAAAATACCTAATGATCTTGGTTAATAAGCGGCACTCCTCGAACCATAACGCTTAAATTTGTTCTTGTGTTAAGTGACAGCTGGCTAACGAGTGACCAATTTGAAAATATCGCAAGAGATATTTGGCATAACTTCCATAAACTTTCCAAAACTTCTTTTAATTTTCAAATTAATATTTTTTCCTCACTCTAATAATGTACTATTGGTTACAGTTTAATCAAGTTAATAAATGTCAAGTTAACGTATTTATGCCTTCAAAAATAGCTTTATAATTGTTTACCGAAGATAAGAAGGATAATAATATATACAACTAAATTATATTATTCATTTTACTTGTTATACTATGATGTCAATTAATCCCGCTTTGACAAATCCCCATTTCATTTTATTTAATTCTTCAGAGATTCAGAATCAGTTTGTAGAGTATTATGAAAACAAGGTTTAATTTGTTTAATATATATACATATATATATATATATATATATATATATATATATATATATATATATATATATATATATATATATATACAGTATTACCTCAAACTTACATGATACGTTGGACCGAACCTCGAATTCGCGTAAGTCGGGGTACAATTTCATATATGAATGCGTATAAATTTTGTTTAGCTGGAACCAACAGCTAAAGAAATGATAATATTATTCTGATGCAAAAACAAACACCGAATTTATTTTAATTTAGAGGGCTTCATTTTACTCTCTGTAACTAAAAGGCGCTCTTCATTGCCGATTTCTAACCCTTTTTTAATTGAACTGAGCGCTTCCATCAGGTTTGTAACTTTTATTTGAACTTCAGATTAAACTGGGTGAAAAGAATCTTGGAAGAATATGGGAAGAAAAATTCTTCAATGTTTTGCTCATACATTTCTATAAGGTCATCAACTGTCAGCTCCTGATTATGTGAACCTAGCAGTTCTTGTTCATCCTCACCATTCACTTCTAAATTTAATTGTCTAGCAAGATCAACAACGTCTTCAATAATATGATCAATTCAATCAGGCTCTTCAGGAGTTTCACTAGTGAAAAAAAATGGACACAGTTTTTTCCAGACGCCATTTAAAGTTTTTGTGAAATTTCATCCCAAGATTTTTCAGTGATGTTCACGGCATCTAAAATATAAAATTGTTTGTACAAATAATAATGTCGTGTAATAAGCTTTAAATGTTTTAATGACACCCTGGTCGATCAGTTAAAGCAAGCTGGTTATATTTGACGGCAAAAATTCAACGTTCACACGTAGGTTGAAATTAGTAAGAGTAGCAGAAGGATGGCCTGGTGTATTGTCAATTAATAGCATCACCTTAAATGGGATTTGTTTTGATTGCCAATAACATTCGACTTCGGATATGAAGTGATGACCAAACTAATCCTTAAAAAGGAAAGCTCTCGCCCAAGCTTTAGGTTTTGGTTTCCAAATCACGGGCAAACCAGCTTCAGATTTATTTCTTAAAGCTTTTGGATTTTACGAGCGATAGGCTAAAAGAGGTTCTAACTTACAGTCACCAGCTGCTATTTTTAATATCTTTTCTAAAGAAAGCAAATTTTCTCTAATCATCATACACTTGCCTTATTAAGGTGGGTTACCAAATCTTAATCAGTTCCTCCTGAGAAGTGACTAAATTCTTATGGTTTCCATTATCAAAATAACTTAGTTGGGGAATCCCTCAAGCCAACCATCACTGTCAATTGATCTTTGGAGGCATTAAAACCTGGAAAGGTTTTTTCTGCACGCGCAATATAAGTTCTTTTAGGCATCTTCTTCCAGAACAATCCAGTCTCATCCACGTTGAATGCGGTTTGACTGCTATAACCACCTTCTCCAATCATAGCCTTATCTGGATAGAAAGACGCAGCCTCTTTATCAGCACTTTCCGCCTCTCCACTTTTGGCGATGCTATACTAGATAGAGCGAATTATTTTGAATCGGCTGAACCACCCGTTACTAGCTTTAAAGATTTCATCTTCGGCCTCCTCACTAGCTACTTCTTTTACTTTCTCAAAAATCAGCTTAGCTTGAAAGCACGCCGTGTTCTTATTAACAGGACAGTTTCTCACTCTTTCTTGATTATCACACCATAATTTCAGCATTGTTTCCATCTCAGTGATATCATGACGTTTAGGAATTATGCTTGAATTCAAAGATCGAGCATTTTTCAGAGCTTCGAGAATTTTTTCTTTATTTTTTATAATTGTTCTGACTATCGATTCTGATAGATCAAACTTCTTTGTCAATTCACAAACTTTTAGTTTTGTATCGAAATCCTTGATAATATTTACATTCCAAAGATAATGTTTATCCTTTCTAATTTGATGCAGAAGAATCAGTTTTACTTCATTTAGATGATATAGTTGTTTAAAAATTATATAATAAGCAAAAAACTTGTAAACAAGTCCACATGAATTATGTCCGTGCATATCGTAAGCCGAATAAAAGTGTGAGCGAAGCCTAAGGGGGGGACGGGTGTTGTGTCCAAAACTCGGAATTCGCCTAAAACGGAATAACGTAAGTCGAGTCTAATAATCAAAATTGTGTTTTCACTTAAAATTGTTTAATTAATAACATGTTTATGATTCAATACAGAACTATTGAGAATTTTTCATTCTTATTGAAAAAAATTATTTAATTCAAAATTATTGTAGTGATCTTAAACTTTTGGCCTGGGGTGTATATTCAGGTCTCTTGCCTGTTAATAGGGAAACTAGCCTTTCTCTCTGGGTCAGCTCTAGTAACATTCTCGTTTCTATCACTCCCACTTCTACAGTCATCATTTTTCATGCTTAACATTTCTGGAATTATAACTATGGCTTACAAATCACTCAGCAAACTTTGTTGATGGTGTACACAAGCTATAGGGATGAGGAAATTGAGAAATTTTATGATGATGTGGCCCAGCTTTTATACAAGGTGAAATGTAGTTACAAAATCCTGATGAGTGATTTTAATGCCAAAATTGGAACAACACGAACTGGTAAAAATAAAACTGGCTCATATGGAAATGGTGAGGAGACAATAGAGGTGGTAGATTGGTTGATTTTGCTGAAGGACAAGAATGGACATGGAAAACTCCATCTAGACTCACAAGTGAAATTGATTACATCATGACCAACAATAAAACAATATTTTGCATTTGTGCTGCCCTTAACCTTAGATTTTAATGTTGGCAGTGAGCACCGAATGGCACGAGCAAAAGTTAGGATTAACTGTCGAAGAGAGCACGAAAGAATGGTAAGGTCAAAGAAGGACAAACTCGATTCTGGGAAATTGCTGGAGAGGGGCAGCGATTTTGAGATCGCTTTATCGAACCGCTTCGCTGTGTTACAAGATTCGGATGAGATCGAAATATAAGTTAAATATGAAGAAATCACCAACAATGTGCTTCAAACGGTTGCTTCAATAGCACCAGACCAAAATGTCTCAAACTGTCTGTTTGACTCTCCAGTGAGACCATTGATTTAATGAAGAAACGACGAACAATGAGAAATGTAGGGAGTTCTTTTGGCATGGTCGAATACGATGAGCTCTGCAAAACTATAAGAAAAATGAAGTGAAACGGATACAGGACAGTTTCACAGGAAGTGAAAGCTGGACACTTACATCGCAATCAATTAATAATCTTCGGGTAGCACAGAGGGGAATGGAAAGATGTATGCTTGGCATTAGAAGACGAGACAGAAAGCCCCGCGGATGGAACAGGGAACAAACGAAAGTGTGTGACATCATTGGAAGAGTAAAGCAATTGAAATGGATAGATGGGGCAAGGTAATCCTGGAGCGGATACCGCTTGATCGCAAACGTCCGCGAAGAAGACCGAAAGCACAATGGACTGATGACATCGTTAAGAATGTGGGACCCGAATGGCAGAGGAAAGAGGTAAACATTATGATATATATATATATATATATATATATATATATATATATATATATATATATATATATATATATATATATATATATATATATATATATATATATATATATATATATATATATATATATATATATATATATATATATATATATATATATATATATATATATATATATATATATATACATATATATATATATATATATATATATATATATATATATATATATATATATATATATATATATATATCATATATATATATATATATATATATATATATATATATATATATATATATATATATATATATATATATATATATATATATATATATATATATATATATATATATATATATATATATATATATATATATATATATATATACATATATATATATATATATATATATATATATATATATATATATATATATATATATATATATATATATATATATATATATATATATATATATATATATATATATATATATATATATATATATATATATATATATATATATATATATATATATATATATATATATGATATAGATAAGGTATAGATTACAATTCTGAGAAAACAAAATACATAATTCTGGGAAAGAGGGGTATTTGCAAGTTGTTTATTGATAAAAATTGTAATATTTACATTGGGAAGAATAACATTGAAATCGTTGATCAAAATAAATATCTAGAAGTAATTCTTGAGTCTCAATTGAAGTTTTGTGCTCATGTAAATTACATTAGTAAAAAATAGTTAAAAAATAGGGTTCTTTCGTATAATATCACATAACTTAAGTAATTGGTCAAAAATTGTTAATATATAATACCTAATTTATCCCAATTTTAGTTATTGTAGCTCTTTGTTGTTCGGTTGTAATAAAAAATAAATAAATAGAATGCAAATTTTACAAAATAACGCATTGCGAATTATTTTGCGCTATTTGTTTACTCAAGCTGTTTGTTCTATACTCAAAAAGTATAAAAAGTTTAAGAATGTTTGTATATAGAGTCCGTAAATATTATTTGGCCACATAGGTTTGGTATGTTTGATAATGGGTAAACTAGTGTGTATATATTAAATTTCGGAACCGATCATGTTTGGATATATTTATATTATGTATAGACATGTACAAATATAAATGAATTACAAATTGTACGTAGGAGCCAAGTGCTAAATAAAGAATTATGGGTCTGTAGTTATTGGGTTGCTTAGCATCACCCTTTTTGTACAGAAGATATGTATTGCTTTCTATTGCAAAATTCGGGAAAGTATCAGGATTTATCATTACTTCTTTAAATACACTAGCAAGTGGGCGGTCGGCGGCCGTAAAGTTTTTAATCCAAAAGTTATGTAGCCAATCTGGTCCATGAGCTTTCCAGTTATGAGTTTTCTTGACAACGGTGCAAATGTCAATCGCCGTGAAGTCGTTAAACTCCATTTCTGGAAAAATAGTTGTCTGATATTAAATTGATCCAATTCAATAATCCAAGGCGCCGATTTTTCATAGCTAATTGATCTTTTCCAAACCGATTGCCAATATTCTGCAAAGGAAGACATGTCCATATACTCAAGCTCTGATATGTTATTGCCTTGTTCGAGCTCTGTATAAAATTTCTTTTGGCTATTTATGAATATTGCATTTTGGTGCTTTGGTTTTTGTAGCTCATTATTTCTTGCTAGCTTAGCTCCTTTAGATTTAGATTTCTATCTAAACCGATCTTTAAGATCCAATAATTTTCCGGAAAAGTTTGGATCGTCGAAGCCAATGCCAGATTTATAGACAATTGTTTTTGTTTTTTTCGTTACTCTGCTTGATCGATTGCCAGAAAGGTACTCTGAGATGACGTTGACTTTCCCCCGGATATCATCGATATTGTTTTCAAGGCGTGTTTTCCAGGCAGGCGTATTTTTCTGAAAATTATGCCTGCTCGCACTGGGGGTGTATGTCGAGGTGTATTTCGATAGCAGTCACTGCTGCACAGTACAACGTAAGATATATATCATACAGATCTAACATCCCAGACAGATGTGATTCCAGAACTCTGGTGATCTGCACTAGAGTAATACGAGCTTTTGCAATATTGACAGTATTTTTGACCTATTCAGTAGATTTGCCACAGTAAAATGGGCCAAATTTCTGTAAAACTTCTCTCATATATTAGACAAGTCCTGTTGTAAGGTCACTTCATCATTGCTAGACGATGAGACCTCTGGTGGAAAATTAGGAGTTTGTTCTGTTGGCTGCGCCTCTGTGGTTAAGGTAAGGATGCCTATATTATCTTCTTGATGTTGCTGATATGTAACGTTCTGGTGTAATTCATTACCTATTTCTCTCTTTACATTCATTAGTTTCATAATCCGTTTATTAGTTCCGTAATTCGGTGAGATACTTTTTATTTCAAATTATATTTTTACGGTCGGCTAAGTTTTGCTCCGACACCCGAGTTTCAGGGAACCTCTTCTTATATGCATTTCTCCATCCAGGAACCGTCTTATCTGCGCACTGGTTCATGTAATAATAGGCACGCATTACCTCAATATCAATTTCGCGTGTCCATCTGCTACGTGGAGTGCGTTCAGTCCTAGTGGCAGCCTTTCTTAAGGGGGGCGAGCCAGCAAGCACAGGGACATTTCCATCTTCTATGATATTATTATCTGCACTCTGCACTGATCTTGTGATGAAGCGTTCGGTGGTGCGAGGTTTTGATTTTCAAATTATTGCTTGGGTACATTTTCCGTTGCTATTCTGAGGTGCCATTAAGTTGAAAACTGCCACTCGCTCCAGATTAACCTACCCCGAACAAATTCTGCCGGTTTCCAAGGGTTTTTCTCCACAAAGCCCTACCAACTTGTAGGTAGGTACTTGTATATATATATATATAAATATATATATATATATATATATATATATATATATATATATATATATATATATATATATATATATATATATATATATGATATATATGATATATATTTGATATATATTTATGACTTTTAATTGAGATATGTCTCGTCAGTAACTCATATGCACCGAAGACAGAGTCAGAAGCGCCGAAAACAGACGTGATCAGAGATTATGTTTATTTGGCTGGAACGATCATAGTGATGATATTGTTATTATTTTAAAAGAGCTCTTTTTGTTGCTTATTTACCACATGGATACATTACAAGCCAATATTCTGTGGATTTTATATGAACAGCAAGGAAGAAAATAACCCAGGAAGTGTTCTGTTTCAGATGTTTTCAGATGTGACATCCAGCAATTATTGTTTATTATTTAAGTTGAAGAAATATTTTGGACATATGACAAATTGTAATTTTAGTCTAAATTTTGGAATATTGGCTATGTATGAAAAGTACATTGTAGCCCCTAATTTCTTGTCCGGGAGTACATTTGTGATACAAATATTTTAAGACCCCTCTCCTATGATAGTGCAGTATATTTAATTAGTAAGTTAATGTAACTAACAACCAGAAAAAATAACTACCTCTACCCTTCTAGTAAAACGTTAATCCAAAACGTTTCCTTAAAGCTGCTGCAATAAAGCAATTTAATTTTAATAAATGAATTGCGAGCCATCGGGCCGACCTGCTTATGAATGTTCCGTTTGAACAAATCCCATCTCCAGTTAGAGTGGTAATTGAAAGCAATAAGTAAAATGACAGCAATTTCGTTGCGAAACACGGCAAACCCGAAATATTCTCGCGAAACTATGACAGTTGCGACAGTTCCGCAACTGGCGTCGACCTAAACTTTTCATTAGTTCTGTGCCGGTGTGTTGCATTAGTCAAATAATGAGCAAAAAAGCCGCTATACAAAGAGGGGAAATTAATATTACAGAGCTGACAAAAACTCTTTCGCCTGCTTTAATTATCGAGGTAGGTTGGCTGCTTACTAATATCTGTGGGATTAATGATAATCCTCTTAAATACTGAAGCGAATAGCTTTCTGTCATATTCATCAATATTGACCAACCTTTTTTAATGTTTAAAAAGGGTTCTAAGATGGATTTATATTATTTACCAGGTCTTTTCAAAAAAAAAATTATGAAAAAATTCATATTTACTGTGTTTTAATTTTGAAACATAAACTATCATCATTTAGCTCCTGGGTCATTTAAGGACATTAAACAACGTAGTCTAATGATGGGCAGTCATTAATAAAACCCCAAATGAATAATAAATCAATTGCTTCAACACATCTGTGCTTGTAGCTTTAATTTTTTGAAAACACAGGTAATCTAGATACGTATGATCGAGCTTGAGCTACAAAAAGTTCTTAAAATGTAAATATTCTAACAACCTTATATTAGAGAATATACGAGACACTAACACCTCCGAACCATAAACCCCATCAAATATCCTAGCAAAAATTTTTCAGAGGATGTAATGGTAGTGCGGTAATCCCTCTTGAATTATTTTAGATTTAGTGTGTGTGTATGTGTGTGTATATATATATATATATATATATATATATATATATATATATATATATATATATATATATATATATATATATATAGATAGATAGATAGACGACAACTATTCAGTTACTCTAATGGCATACCCAAAAATACTGCTAATTGAAAAGTTTGATATTTGAGTGCATATTAGGGCAGAGTTGGGCCAGTTGATCATAAGAGCAAGTTGTGCAACCGAAATATATCGAAAACTAAGCAACCTACAACAAAATCGTAAATAGAGAAAATAAGGGATTATGGGAGGAGACTACATAGCGCGACTCTCAATTGCTGTCGGGTGCTCCGATAAAATAAGAGAACGCTTTGTTTTTTTTTTTTCAGCGTAAAAACAATATTGCAGGTCATCATATATTTTTTAATATACTCGTATAAAACACTTAATAAGGACCACGTAAGTATATAAATATAACTTAATTATTGTTCTTTTGATTATAGATGGTTATCTATTTTTAACTCTTATAATTTGTTTATAACCTAATTTTTATTTTGTTGCCTCAACTGGAGTTAGTTGAACAACGCGCGTTCAATGCTTGATCAAATAGACCCACTAGATGTTCATGTGATGTGTGATGTGATGATTCTACATACAGTTTACTAATTAAAATTACTTATATTGATAATTGTATTAATGATTATTATTACATTTTAGGATGGACATTTTTCAATCAAATTCAGAAGAGTAAGTTTGTCTGATTTGGTATGAACATACCTAGAGAAAACTGGATTCAGTGTCAGATTTGCAAACAATCCATATTATATGAGTCCCAATGAGATCCCATATTAAACGAGTGCCGAACGTTGGTCTAATCTATGTTTGTATTAATTGTGATAGAGATAAAGATGAATAATAATGTGGGATTATTTATCATCTAGTAATATTCTTGATCTCATAATTAGTTACTACTTTAATTTAATATTTATTTGCGTTATAATTATTATTAAACATATAATTGTAAATATAAAACGTGTAATAATACTCCAAAGATTGGAAATATTTAATTTTATTTGATTTTTATTTTATTTTTCCAGATATATAAAAACACTATGAGTATGTATTAATCATATTAAATAAATATTTGCTTGTTGATTACAATTATTTTTTATTCAGATCATTCTATATCAAGTGCATTTTAGCCATTGTTCAACTAGCCCCAAACCCATGCTCAAACAGTCGTACTAGTGGAGCGCAGAGTAAGAATTAATTAAATCCGATGCATATTCTTAAAGTAATGGGAGATCAAGCGAAAAGTTGCTCAACTAACCCCGCTCTACCCTACGTTAAATTTAACAATATGTTAGAGACTGGATTACTCTAGTGTATAGTTGATAAAAATGAGCTATTTTTATATGTAAAAAAGATTTTCAATTTATCTCGCAATTCAAAAAGCCTCGTTAAAACTTTTCCTCGCGACAACTACCCGATGACAGTATCGAAAATCAGTGAGTCGTATTTGACAACCATTTATTCGCACAATTTGGAAAGCAATCTAGTCTGCAATGGTCGCCTTTTAATAAATGTATCAATTTTACGACTTCTGATATTTTGTTAATTATCCGGCATCATTTTTGTAACAAAAGCATTTCTGTGAAGAAAGCAGTGCGTCCATTCCATATGTGGCATAAAGTTTTTTAATCTTGCTATCACAGCATTATTCTTCCCCGTTATAGCTTTCGCGTCATTAGTACCTACCGCAATGCATTTATAAAAGTCCGAGTTTTCGTTCTGTGTTGCATCAACAAAATCTTTAAAGAGTCCATCGCCAATTGACCCCTCGCATTCGTATCGGACAAAACACAAAAATTGCGCCTAGTTCGACACATCGAACTGAATAGCAAAAACTTCACCTAATGGAACTTTTTCAATTATTTGATCGTGAACATCATTGGCCGTTTCATTAATACGTCTCGATATTGTGTCATTTGAAAATAGTATAGTTTTCAACTTTTTTGCTTCTTCCGAACTTATCATAGCATTGACAATATCAATGCCAGCGGTTAAAGTGAGCTTTTCCACAATCATGTCGGAGTTAAACTCTCTGCACACTCTTAATGCTACTAAATAGGATGCAATTTATTGATTTTTCAAGGCGAGTGATTTATTGTAAAAAAATTCTAATGGTTTGTTTTGTAAAGATGGATGTTTTGTTTCCAGATGGCGGACTAATTTTGAAGGATTCATGCTTTCCGCGGACTGAACTTGATAACACACAATACATTGAGACTTGTTATTCCAGGCAATGAATCCATATCTTAAATATGTTTCATTGCACATTTGTGCATTTCATTTGGTCACAAATTTGTTCATTTTATTTAATATTATTAATTTATTTTATTACCACACTGTTATTAATTTATTTATCATTGAGTGACAAAGTAATTAACTATTTTCGTAAAAATGTAATTAACAATAAAACTCTTCGTGTAGTTCCTTTGTTTTTATTGCCAAAGCGCATAGCTTGTACCAAACTTGCCTAAGCGGACTCGCGACGGATGATGCATCTTGCATGTGAGGGCAGATGGCGCGAGGTGCGCAGGCGCAAGGACAAATGGTTACCGAAGTCTTTCAGTTTGGTATTTGTGGCTTTCTGCGGTATTAAAAAACGATGCTCTGTCTTATTTACAAATTTTCATTTGCTGAAATTAGGATAATAAAATTACAGAAAAATGACCAAGAAATATTCTACAGGTTACAGGAAACAAATTACAGATATTTTGTTTGTTTGATAAAAAATGGTATCATTTATATCATACTGGACATAAATAATAATTTTAACACAATTTGTGGCAAAATCTATGAGGGGTCCGTACCCATAAGTAATAGTATTTTTTTCAAATTTAGAAACTGCCTCTACTGACAATAATTTAACTTAAACTAATATAACCTGTGTTCTAACTAAATGTATTGATATCTAGTGTGCTTATTATTAAATTTTGAATAAAAAATAGATATACCGTATAAGAATGGAAGAGCAAAGTGTATGGAAAAAGATCCGTACTACACATTTGGTACTTTATGATGAATTTCGAAAGCTTAATAATGCTTCTAACGCTATAACTAACGCTAATAATGCTTCTACGCTCAGAACATGTCAACGTTGGTTCAAAAAAACTATATTAACATAGTTTAATTAATTGAACCGTGAATTAATTTTTTTCGACAAAAAAAGTTAAAAAATGATCTGTATAAGCTGATCCCAAACAAATCGCCAATATCGGGTCGGCTCGGAACAATTCGAACGTTCGGAGTTTCGGGCAAATAAAACGATTTATACATCTTAGTTATTGTTTTATAGGTTTAACCTATATCTTTGACTTCATTTGTTTGCTCGCTATTTGAAAATATACTTGCTTTTAATTAATCTCTAGGCTTTAGGTGTATAGATATGGAGGCTCAAAGGTAAGTTCGGAATAAAATCTTCAAATTAGATTAGGGTTCCTTTTGTTTTTTGCAATTCGTTTTTATAACTTCTATTTATATTATTTAATTCACGTAGATAAAACAAATTAACATGCCAAATTTATAAGAAGGAATATTCCTGCGTGACGGCAAAGAATCTACATGTAGCAAAGATAGCGCGAATAAACAAGAACAAAATTCGACTACCAATTTGGAAGGTAATTGTATATGAAAAGCCTTATACTTATGAAAGTTTTACAAGATAATATAATCTAATTTAGATGGTCCGAAGAGTACAGAAATTTGTGTGATCTATGGGATGAACATCAACTAGTTAAATGGCAGTTTAACTGACAAAACAGTTTTCCATGGAATCAAAACAAACATCTGAAGGAGTATGCAAAAAAAAGAGAAATAAAAAAGCAAACCTACTATCCAAACAAATAGTAAAGAAAATGGTATATTTCTATTCTAAATTAAAAAAAAACAGTTAAAATATATAGTGTTTTTCAGGATTTTGGTACATTTCATCTACTGATTGAACATAATCATTTGATAGGGTATGCAAGGGTTATAGGGTATAGGTAGGGCAAGGGTTTATAGGGTACCAAGACTGATGGTAGGCTGACAGTGGTTTCAGGATATGTTGTGGTACATAGTGGTTTTCTAGTGGGTAGACCTTAACAGAACAGTCCCACACTTATATATTACGATTATAAAAGTTTTCCACTAAAAAAAAAAAAGTTTAGATGCCTTCTGTTATTTGGGAAATATCTGGGTGGTCATGCATTAGAGTTAGTTAGCACCCAGATTTATTTATATTTGATAATATTAAATTAAGAACCTAATGTGGTAGTTTGTAAAACATGTAAAACGAAAAATCGCCAGCGTTTTAAAAATAATGGAAACCTTAATTAAAGCAATAATGCTGTATGGGTGGATTTTTTTTCAAAATATTGTAAATAGAGTTTAGTGTGGTGATTTGAAGAATTGGTTTTGACGTTGTGGTTTTAAAAGTATTGCAAGCTTTCATGAAAGCAATCAAACTATAATGCAATCACGCAAATATGTATATAATTTTGGGAAGTGATTGTTTTTATCCTGAATTGATTATTAATGTGGTTTACATATTATAATATACTGTAATATATTATCTATATTATCCTAGTTGGGGGAAGTTTTATTATGTATACTTAACAGTGTATTTTTTATTATATATATTATATAATATATAAATTAGTGATTTAAACACTATGTATGTGTTCTGTTTTTCTAATTATGATTTATATTGTTTTTTTATAAACATTATATGTATATTATAAGCTTTACTCCGATCTTCATGTTCTGGAGATACACGTCCTGTTACCGTGCAAATACCATTTTTGCGTTTAAGTTGAACAAAACCTATAGCCTTTTCACTGTAACTTTCTCGTGACACCCTACGAATAGTTTTATTATATTTAATAGAAATATTTTGTTTCTTATTTACATCTACATTATTTTTTTTTTTTCAAAAAACTCACATTAACGCTTTAGCATTTCGAACTTCAGCTGAATTGAGCCGAATGTCATTTTTGAGAAAATCTGTGACCACAAAAATATCCAGCAGATATATTGTTAGAATTAGCCTTTATGAACCCTTTGTTACAAATTACTAAACTAAATTAGAAACAAACAATATTTTATTTTGCACTTAAGCAACAATAATGTTGACAGTATATATACAAGTAGAAGCCGTTGACAGTACTGATGTGAAAACACTTTACTATTATGACGTCACAAACATAGCAGCCAATCGCGGCGCGTTCGAAGTCACGTGATTTTTTTTTAAATTTTAATTCATTCATAATTAATTGTAACACATTTTTAAAAAGTTTTTCGCATCGATTATCAATATTATTTAGGATAAAGTTTTAAAATAAAGTAAAAAAATCGATAATTATTTTTTATTCAAATCCCAATTGAAAATAAAGCCATCGAACTATCTGCAGTGTACTTTTGTCCAGGATGGACATATAACATTTTCTTTAACAAATTGTAACTGGATATAAAAAGTAGATTTAATACAACAATCGACGTAAGAAAAATCAATGGTTAACTTCAGGGCAATCACCTTTGTTCTCTCCAAAACGAGGTATTCACCCTTAAAAGTGTTACTGTCAGATTGGTAGGATTTTTCAGTAATTACTCACTATAAGGTTCTGAATTCTAACGAAAACATACGTGTTAAATATGATTGTGCTCAACTTTATAGACTAAATAAGGTTTTGATTTTAAAATATCCAAGGTTGATTTACCGAAACGGTGATATTCTGCAGCATCACAATGCCAATGCCACATAGTGCCAGAATCGCCTAAGAAAAAATATAAGAGGGTAGGAAGCATTTCCTTTACCATCGTAATCTCTTAATGCTGCACCATCAGATTCTCATCTTTTCAGATCTATGAAACATTTTCTACGGGGAAAAATGTAGTATTGCGACAGCTACCAAAACTACACTCGAAGAATATTTTAGTTCAAGATCACCCCCATTTTACAAAAATGAAATAGAAAGTTTGTTATGGTATCTTTAATACATAGACTTTTTATAAAAATAAAATGAACTTTAAAAACAACGAACGATACAAAAAAATAATTAAATTTAACTCGCGTAATCGACGGTTTCATCCGATGTAATCGAAATGACTGGTTTTAACAAAGTTAATGTAAAATTTCCACAGAAAAGATAATAAGATCAAAACCAAAATCATTCACTCGGAGATCCGATATAACCAGAACCCCAAATTCAAAGGTTTTATCAATTTACGTTTGTTTGGCTTTGTTTTCTTTGGCGGTGGAATTTAATTAATCAGGCACAGAGTAACACGTTTAGTTTAAGGCTTCTGCGTCCCCACAAACAATTGCAATCCAACTGAACGCAATCAAATCAATTAAAAGAAACGCCCACCAGACTAACTTTTTCCATCAAACTAATTGATCAAAATTGCGGCATGCAACAAAGTGTCCTAGAAATGTCCTCAACTATCAATGAAACTGCTTTCTGTTACGTAAATCCTCTATCGGTCTCGATTTATTACAGAAACATCACCAAATAAGAACGTTTTTTCAATAAATCTATTGGAGTTATTGATAAAGTCTTATGGTAATTAATTTTTCAGTATAACTCCGTTAAGGACCAATGCATTATAGAAATTAATACATATTTTTTAATGTCAAGTTATTCTTAGATCACCTTTTTCTTAGACGAGAAATAGAAATAAAAATATCTATAGCTCATTCAGAGAAATAATGGTTACACGTCATCAAAATCTATGACGCACTCACGTTACAACAGCATCTGAACCGCTGTTTAAATACATTATTAAAGGATTAACTTGTAGTCTATCAAACAGTTTTTAGCGATTGGAACATCTTTGAATCTCTTCTTCTGTATGTCTGATGCTGTTCATCCAGATCTGTGGTGTAACTGCTGACAAAGTTTCTATCCACATATCCAAACAGTTATCAATCGTTCTTCCCACTCGACCTATATGACGATTGTAATAATTTTTGGCCACCCACTTATCAATTCTATAGGATTGAATATGCAACGATAAGGGGGAAGACGTAATACTTTGTGGTCATACTCTTCAGCCTTGTTTCTGAACAGAAAATTATGAAACACAAACCTGTCCCTTTAATTACTGCTTACCAAATAACGATTTTCAGCAGTTCACTTTTCAACATAGTGTTTTCAAAAGGAAGATCATGTTCTCTCAGCCATTCTGCAATTTTTGGTTTTGTCCGTGCACTAGTTGGAGGTTTATCCATCAGTGTACTGTGATATGGTGCATTATCCATAGCAATAACTGATGGCTCTTCCAAGATTTTCAACAGCTGGTTTTCAAACCAAAACAGAAATTTATCTTTATTCATTTCTCCATGACAAGCGCCTTCTGTTTTAGAAGAGAAGACTAATTTGGCCTCTGGAATAAAGCCATTCTTGTTTCCAGCATGAAGAACAATATATCTGCAATAACATGTTATTATTGACATGTCTTAAAACAATTATTTATGACAACATGACTTTAATGGCTCCTAAGTATTACGTATAGTACTCACCTTCTTCCTCATCAACTTTTGTAGTCTTTACACTCCTCTTGTTATCATCTTTCCAAAAGTGACTCAATGTACTATTTTGAAATATCCATGTTTCATCCAAATAAACAAAATCAAACAGAGATTTGTCTTTGATATTTTGATACATCTTCAATAATTGGATACATTTAAAGCAATATCGGGAAGTTGCATCAGACCCCTCCGTGGGTTATCTTTAGTCCATTTAAAACCACTTTATTTTACAAATTCGCCTAAAATTTTTGCTTCATACGAAGTTTTACATCCATCAAAGAGCTGCATGTTCTTTAGTTTTTCATGAATACTTTCAAGATTAAATCTTTTTTCTGAAATAGTTCAATAAAATTTGATAAAAATTCAATATTACCATGTAAATCAACTAATTTTTTTCATACATTTCATAGATTTGATTGCGAATTGAGCCTACATCAAGATGATCTAGATTAGTTATTCTTCAACTTTTTCGAAATTGCACTAACTGTACCAATACTAATATTTAGCGTAGCTGAAACTCGCTAAAAAAACTCCAATTAACCATGAGACCTACTAAGTTATTAATACATATATCTCTCACAGCGTTTAATGGCAAAAGAGGAGCTCCATTATCGCATTCCTGTTCAAAATAACTGATAAGTGACGAGACATGCTAATTACACTGACCGCTTAACGGTTTTGACATTTTTTTGCAAATATAATCGCAGATTCTTACTAGAGAACTCACAAAAACAGAAACTAAACGAGAAAATAGCTCAAACAGCAAAGAATTCAGTAAAAATAATTCAGAAACGTTTGAAGGCACAACTCAAAAACGATCAGAACATGAAAATGACAGATTCTACGAAAAAGCCACAAAACTAAATGTTATCTTGACAGCGAATTCATAGAATGTAATTCGCCGGCTCACCGTATTTTTATCCTATTCTAATAGGACTAGAGGAAGAAGGAAAGAGAGAGCTTTGCACTTTAAATGATTTATTCTTTCATATGGATTTAAATTGGCAATAGATTTCTCTAGATTGATGACGTGCAACCATTGTTTCCCTGAATGAGCTATAATGCGGAATTGCGAACATATACAAATTAAAAAAAAAATTTACCAACTATGAGCTCCATTTATTTACTCCAAAATGAAGGGTTTGAACATGAACCGTTTTTATTAAAATTATGATGAAATTAAAAAGAAAATATATTTGGATACTGATGAGTGGAGACACAACTTTATAATGAATTCCATCCAGTTTTATTCCATTTATTTTTCAATTTCAAATATTTCAATTTTATGAAGATTCATAGATATACAAGGGTAGAGTGAAAAGTCAGATACCTTTTAAATAAAATATTGTATGAGATCAAAAATCGATTTGTGTTACTGTAGTCTGCTTTTAGCTCGTTACACTTCGTCAGACGATGTTAATGATGGTGAAACTAATTTTTAAACTAAAAAAAGTATAGATTATCAAATTCAGCAGAATAGTTCTCTGTTCTGGCAATGCTTTTCGAGCCAGCTATTTTCTCATGTTTGGAAAGAGAAATAAGTCGGAGTGGGCTAAACCCGGAGAATAGGGTGGATGCACTATCAATTCGTAGAGCATATATATTAATTTTACTATTGTAATAGCGGACGAATGGAAAGGTGCTATTTCTTCAGCCAATAAGAGTGTTTTTATATCTACTCTTCTTGACATTTGACCAATAATGCAGCATAATACTCCCCTGTATTCGTCTATCCCTTTTTCAAATAGTCCATGAAGATAAGGCATTGCGAATTCTAGAAATAATAGTAATAGTGTAACTATATCGGAGTGTAGTGACATGAGTGCGGAGCGTCACTCATGACGCTATGACCACATCAAAACTCAGTAGACCACTTATAATCCATTAAATATGAAAGCCAAAAAAAAGTGTTTAACCAACACGCGAAATTCAGTTTTTTCCATAATAGCAAAGATATCGAACTTATCTACTTTCGAAGACTGTCAAAATATAACTAAATGTCATATTGGCCTGAAATTTATGGAGCGTTATTAAATACTACTTTTACTTAGTTACTTTTTAGAAATGCAATCACCTTTGGCTGCACTTCCATTTATTGGAAAAGTATCTGACTTTTCACTACTATATATATTCACGTTAGCTTCTCTCCACTTTTTGGACCATTTCCTTATAGCCAGGAACTACCGGTATCGACTCCTCCCTTAGACCTAAACAACATGTTTCCCGGTGATTCTAATTCTTCCTGAGACATATTATAATATTGACATATTGTGAATCAACATTTTTAACAACTACCAGTGAACCACACTTAATAACTCAGAATGCATTAAATAATTTGGTACGTGACCTGGGATTGTCAAAACAAGAATCGGAACTTCTTGGTTCCAGACTGCAACAGTGGAACCTGTTAGATAAAAATGCAAGTGTTTCGTTTTACTGAAACGGGAATGTAACATTTTCAAGTTTTTATAAAATGGAAGGATCGCTATGTGACTGTTGTGATATTGATGGTTTATTGAATGAGCTTAATATGGAACATGAACCTTCCGAGTGATGTATTTTCGTAAATTACACATACACACAACATCTTGCCTCATAATGGAAATAAAAACCAATCTATTCCTTTTCATCTATAACCATTCAGTGATAATGAAAGAAATCTATGACAACTTAGCAACCATACTAAATCACCTTAAATATGACCAATATCAGTGGAATATTTGTGGGATTGAAAAGTGATAGATATATTGTTAGGACTTCAAGAGGGTTTTACAAAATATTGCTGTTTTTTTGTGTAGCAATAAAATAACATTACAGTAAGAAAGATTCGCCTTATAGAAGTTATTTTGAACTTAGTACTTCAAACATAAAATATGCCCCCCTTGTTAACCCAAAAAAGGTGCCTCTTCCGTCGCCCCATATTAAACTTAAAGCTTTAACTAACCTTTGTCAAAGCCATGGACAAAGAAGATAATTGTCAAGTATCTAAAAGAAATATTTTCTCAATTAAGTGATGCAAAACTAAAAGAAGGCATATTTATTAGGACTCCAATATTGCGTTTCCTATTTCCCCTTTCAAGAAAAATTAAATGAAAAGAAATTGGCAGCTTGGAAGTGTTTTGTAAGTATAGTGAAAGGATTTCTGGATCACAAGGAAGAAAACTGTAAAAACCCCCTAGATAAACTCTTGAAAGCCAATGAAATACTAGGGTATCGGATGTTCTTAAAATTGTAAAAGGTAAAAGGTAAAGTGTTAGGGTTGGAGGCGCATCAGCAACTAGGCTATTTAGCGACTTTACGTAAGTCAGGTAGGACGCAGCTGTAGCTTAACGTGGGTTCCGAACCACGGTCATCAGCTTCCGACAAACCCAGGCCAGCACCCCCTCGGTCTATAAACCCTTGGTTATGTGCCTACCCATAAGTCTATCAGGAAACCTACCGACTGGCGAGTGACTAACGTAGAACACTTCTCAGAAGGCATCCGGCCTTACCCAGCATTTAACTGGCATGACTGAGGAGTAATTCGTAGTCAGATTTTTCACTCTTTCCTAGAAACAATCACAAAGATTTAGGAAGTAAACAGACAGAAGAAATAAAGAAAAACAACCATCCGAGCGCTGGAATCGAACCAACTACCGCTCCAATGCGGTTTCGGCAGGCCTTACCGTCCGCCCCAACACGACCGGCCTTAAAAATGTATTTTTTAAACTACCGTTTCGGTCTTTTTTTGAAAAATTTAGGTGCGGTAAACAGCGAACAAGGAAAGAGGTTTCACCAGAACATCAGGACAATGGAGGCAAGACAACAGGGACGCTGGAATCCATCTTGGGATCCCATCCATGTTGGGCGACTACTGCTGATTTTTAAAAAGAAATTGTGCTACAGAGAACAAGGGGAAAAAATGAAAGTTTTTGTCGATGTATGACATCTCATGTTTTATATTTTTTATTCACATAATCCTCAGTAATGTCTTTGCATATAATTAAGACATTTTGCATGTTTACATTAAATATACATTAAATATTGTTTACATTATATTGCATGTTTACATTAAATAAAAAAAATATTACAGTAATTAGCGTATCATTTAATATATTAAGTTTATGACTACAAAATAGTTCATATATACCTATTATCATCAATGTTACCTCAAAAAAGTTTAAATTTGTTGACTTGTGTTATAACTAAAATAGCTGTAACTGTCTCAATGGTATTAATAGCAGATATTTATGCAGATAGTGATCATAAAATCTCGAAAAGTTCTGACTAGTCTTTGGAAAGTAATATTTCAGCACAAGTATTTATCATTTAAATCAATACTGTAACCATTTAACAAAGTAGGTATTATACAAGAAATGAAGAGCATGTTTAAATAAGTTTTAATTAAATGCACCATCTTATTTCTGGGTTTAAACAAAATTGGTGTATAATTTCCTTGAAAATGAAAAAGGTAAAGGGATCAAAATCAAATACATTGACTCGGAGCATTTATACCCAAATACCTATATCCAAATCGCTAGATTCAACAATTTACGCCTGGCTTTGTTTTCTTTGGCGATGGAATTTAATTAATCCGGTACATAGAACACGTTCAGTTTAAGGCTTTTGCGTCTCCACAAACACTTGCTATTCAACCGAATGCAATCAAATCAATTAAAAGGATCGCCCACCAGACTAACTTTTTGCATCAAACTAATTGATCAAAATTGCAAGATGCAGCAAAGTATTCTAGGAACGTCCTCAGCTCTCAACGGAACTGTCTTCTATTACGTAAATCCTCGGTCGTTTTCAATTAATTACAGAAATGTAACTAAATAAGAAACTTATTTCTATAAATCCAATGGAATTATTGATTGGGTCTTATAGTGGATAATCCTCTTAGTATAACCCCGTTGAAGAGTAAAGTAATATTACTGAAATTAATGCATGGTAATGTTACAAAGAATTTTAAATAAATTTAAAACATTAGTTGGCAGCGTATTAAAATACAAGAGAACACCATATTTACTGTTTAAAACATTTACACAATTCCTATCCCTCACATATGACAGTTAACAGTAGGGAGGTATACTCCTAATTCCGTTATCAGTTTCTAAGTGCTTGTTTTAGGATCTGTAACCACAGTTGCTCTTAAAACGTCAGCATAGAGAAACTGTGAATGGCCTGATCTTCCCCCCATCTTCAAGATCTCATGTCTCAAGACTCTCATCTCATGTCTCCTTACCAGAACTTTTTCAATCAGAACTGAGTAGTGCAGATTGATACACCTTTCCCTCCTATATATATATATATATATATATATATATATATATATATATATATATATATATATATATATATATATATATATATATATATATATATATATATATCTATATATAATATATAATAATAAATATATAATATATATATATATAATATATAATAATAAATATATAATATATATATATATATATATATATATATATATATATATATATATATATATATATATATATATATATATATATATATATATATATATCTATATATATATATATATATATATATATATATATATATATATATATATATATATATTTCCCCCCCCCCTATACCCCTATATATATATATATATATATATATATATATATATATATATATATATATATATATATATATATATATTTCCCCCCTATACATATTGATATAATTCGATTCGAAAGTTGAGTAGTGGCCATTTACGTTACGTTAAAATAATCCTTGAAGAAGATAAGGAGGACACATTTTGAGATATTGTGTAAACCATGTTTATAACCTCATATAAGCACCAAATGAATCAAACTTAACTTCTCTCGAAAATAAAAAATATAAAGGGGTGATAATGTTATACTAGTTTGATAAAAGTACCATCTAGTCAAACTAATTATCGAAAAGGTATGGACTAATAACACCTCCGCAAAAATTAACTTCCTAGCTGTGAGGTTGCCATGGTAATTCGAGAATCTGTTAGCCATTTTTCAAACCATTAATGAGTTGAAAATAGCATTTTTTTATGTATCCGCGTAAATAAAAATGGATGGTACTATTTACAGCAACGACAACACCGACCTCAACCTTTGGAATAGTTATCTTCTGCCTGTGATACAGAATGGAAGCACGTTGAAGTTATTAAAGAATCGCAATTTTACAAAAGCATAAATGGTCGACAGGTAGACTATCACCAGTATTAATAGATAGATAACATAATCTTTGGTGTCTCACAATTTTTTTATGTAATAATAAGGAGAGAACTATATTTTAATATTTTAAGTTTACCGCATTGATGTTAATAGCAAATACCTACTTGATATCGAAATCTATAACACTTTTCAAATAAATTTTCCGATGCATATGTCATTTACAGATATCAATATTTGGTTCTTAACCGTTTTAAACATACCACATAAATTATTTATTTAACTGAAGCGAATATTTGATGAAAATTAATTGAATTAAATTTAAAATAATTTCTTACTAAAAATGTTAACATTATACTTTCGTTTATGAAGAAGTTTCGTCCCGAAACCATTGTTATATTATTTTTTAATACAGTGGAATTTTTAGCGCCTACCTCATTTTTTATCTACCTTCATGAAATATGCGAATTTTTAATTACAGCTTGAAGAACTAAATATTCGTTTTCTTCACTCATATCCCTTTCATGTCTTTCCAAGTCTTTTTTTTGTAATAGACACATTCAGTTCTTTCAAATCGCTTTTTTAATCCTATAATTCTACTTGTTGAAATGGAGTTTTGATCACATGCGCCCAAAACATAGATCGGCATGAAATGGCAGCCATTCCAGAGATTATGTGCCGAGCCGTCCTAAGAAATTTTGCCATTCGTTTAGATGAGTGCCGTGAGCGTGAAATTTTACATTTGGATGACTATTTTTAAAAAGCAATTTTCTATAATGTTTATTTCAATAATTAATAAAGGTTTTTTTATGGACATCTGTCTTTTATTTATATCGCTATATCAAAAATAAACTTTCTTTTGTGACACCTTATATGTAATCTTTTACGTTTACACCGGTCGCGTTGGTGCGGCGGTAAGAGCGCCTGCTTTGCCGAATCCGCGCTGGAGCGGTAGCTGGTTCGATTCCAGCGCTCGGATGGTTATTTTTCTTTCTTCTGTCCGTTTATCTTTCCTAAATGTTTGTGATTGTTTCTAGGCAAGAGTGTAAAATCCGACTACGAATTACCCCTCAGTCACGCCAGTTAAAGGCTGGGTAAGGCCGGATGCCTTCTAAGAAGTGTTCTACGTTGGTCACTCGCCAGTCGGTAGGTTTCCTGATAGACTTATAGGTAGGCACATAACCAAGGGTTTATAGCCCGAGGGGGGTGCTGGCCTGGGTTTGTCGGAAGCCTAGACCGTGGTTCGGAACCCACGTTAAGCTGTAGGTCCAGTCGCTAAATAGCCTAGTTGCTGATGCGCCTCTAACCCAAACACTTTACTTTTACTTTTACGTTTACCGCATTGATTTTAATAGCAGATACCTATTTGATATCGATATCTATAACAAATTTCAAACAAATTTTCCGAAGCATATTGTCATTTACAGATATCAATCGTTGGTTCTTTATCGTTCTAAACGTACCAGGTAAATTATTTATTTAACTGAGGCCAATACTTATTATTTCTTATACAGAAATTAATTAAATTGAATACAACAAAATTTCTTACTAAAAATTTTAACGTAAACGAAAGTATACGTTTAGAAAGAAGGTATTGTGTCTCCAAACAATTGTCAAATTATTTTTTAATAGACTGGAAAATTAGGCATAAGTCTTTATTCCTTTATACCATGTAAATAAACTGTAGCTAATGTTATACAAGCAAACGCAGAGCTTTTTGTAGCTTGTATCAATGTTACAAAAAGTTAATAAATAATTAAAAATAAATACATCTTTTTGAATATTTCAAAAGTTAAAAACAAAATTAAAAGAGTATATTTCAAACTACACACAATACTGATACAAAACTGGTTCAAACTAGATGTACATAATTCACTATTTTATTTAGTGCGTTGTCCGATTAAAATCGCGGTTTTGAACATTTTAAAAATTCCCAGTAAAACTACACACTGCTAAAGCTGATTATTCATATATGCTTAAGCCATTGTGAAAATGAAAAATGCTGAAAATATTTTCCTAAAATTTATCTATGAAAGTTATAACTAAAAAAAATATTTCTATGAATCCCACTAACTGTTTAGATAAATATAATTCTAACCTCTTCTAACTAATCTATAATAACTAATAATAAATGATTCTTTTCAAAATCTGTTACTTCGTGATATTTTTATTGCCTTACAACTTATAGCATTTTAAAACATTCTTTTACTTTGGTATTAGTTAGTACTTTGATACTATTTGAAATGTAACTGAATATTACTGATTTAAAAACCAATTAAATTAAATACCAATATGTCTTATTAAAGCTAAATGATTTATGGAATAGCTACTTGAAAAATAAATAAAAATATTTTGGGTGGAATTATGAGCTTAACCGAAATACAACATCTTTCGTGTGTTATAGAAAAGCGCCATTTATTTAATCCGAACAGAAAGAAACAAAGAAAGATAAAGGTTTTTTGTCTTAAATATAGATTATGAAATTAACAATTGTGGTGCCTGGCAACAATTTTCACAAAAGCGCGTCTCCCAGAAAATCTTATTTTGTTTGTATTAGAAACCAAACCCACCAAAAAAAAATTGTTATACGTTGTAATAATTGTTCACTTCAATTACAGTATTAATGTATAGTATATTTAAACCAATTTATAGGTATTCCAATATATATATATATATATATATATATATATATATATATATATATATATATATATATATATATATATATATATATATATATAATGTAACAGTGTAAAATCTGACATAAGCTAACTTTTTTATTTGAAGTGACAGACTAGTACTTCTAAATACAAAGTTGTAAGAAATAACTTGACTAAAAAATTTATAAACAATGCTTTCCGGTGTTGCCAGATTTCTTCAGTGGCTACTAACACGATATTTTCTTAAATGGCTATACCGTATTTTTTAACATAATTTGACAAACCTTAAAATTCGAAATAAAAAATGTTATGTCACATTTCCTTATTGGTATAGCCATTTTAGAACAATTAGTAAAAACAACTAAAAAAATCTGCAGTCGGTAGGAAATAAAAGAAGCTAACATAGCAATAGTAGGCCTTCGAATTAAACAAAAATTGTGTTGTTTGAAAGGAGCCATCATTATTGTGCTGTCATTGTGTTATTTGAAAGCTGTTGTATCTGAATGTGTATGAAAATAACATTTTAATTCAGTTGCTAAGATAAACCAGTTATTTAATAAAAAAGATAAAGTATATTAGTATAGAAATGTTGGCTAGTAACAAAAGTGATGGTAATGCGCATGGCTCGATTAACTCTGGAGATTTTCGTATATGACCACATTAGCAATGACAGAATTGGACAGTTTAGCATTACATCAATAAATAAAAATATGCCGAAAGGACGACTGCGTTAAACTTTTAGAAGTTAACTAACGGATGACAATTGTTGGTTTTCGCACATAAACAATAGATTTTTGTTTTATTTCAGGTTTATACGGCGTATTCTCGTTTCGTGACCTTTGGTGATGTCGTTCTGAATTTTTTAGCTATCGTTTGAAGAGCTTTCGCATTTTCTTGCACTAATTGACACAAAGTCTTTCGGAAGCTTCGGTCAAATTGTTCGAACTCCATTGACAACAAAGCTTTTGTATAACCAATAAAAAAAAGCTTATGTATAGTTAATATCTATGTACTTATTTCGTATAAATACCTAGGTGACTAATCTCTCTGCCATTATAGAGTCTATAATTCTTGCTATATACTTGTTCATATACACCTAAATTTTAAAAACCAATAATAAAGGGTTTTATTGGATGGTGGTCCATCACCAAAGCTTAAGTGAAGGCGTTAAATCGAAAAAAAGATCATAGGTCAAACAGATTAACGCGAACATTTTTCAGTTTTCCTTAATTGTTTTTAAGCCCTATCTATATTAAACTATTTAGTGATTTCTTTTTGTAGTGTTAATGAAATGAACCACAAAAAATTGTGAACAAAAAAATGAAAACAAAATATAATGGTCACATAAACGGAGCATCTAAACTATCAAAATTCTCCAGTTGCAAATACTTTTGTACCGACATATGTATAATTAATATAATGATATTAATTCTAGGTTCATATTTAATGTCGAAATCAATCTGACCAAATTACGGTTACAAAAACTATATTTTCTGCATTATATGAATAGCTGATATTAAACATTGAAATTTCTACACAACGAAAAAATAGCCAATAAGACTAAAACCAAATACATTTGCTCGAGGCACCGATATAACCAGATAGTTAAATCCGATTTTATCAATTTACGTTGGCTTGTTACATTGGCTTTGTTTTCTTTGTCGGTAGAGTTTAATTAATCGGGAATACAATAACACGTTTAGTTGAAGCTTTTTTGAGTCTCTACAAACATTTGCTATCCAACCGAACGCAATCAAATCAATTAAAGGAGACGCCCACCAAACTGAGTTTTTCCATCAAACTAATTGATCAAAATTGCAACATGAAGAAAAGAATTCTAGAAAGAGCCCAACTACCTATGGAATTGGTTTCCATTACGAAATTATTGGATGATTTCTAAAGTGTATGCACTACAGATTTTTAATTTGTAGCTAGTTCAGTACGTTTGGTCAAAAGCGTCATTTTGTGAGATGGACTGAAGATAAATCACCTGGATTTTCAAACTAAAATATTTTTTGGCATAAGGAGTACGGTCATTTAAATATACGCCGATAGAGTGAAAAATCATATACACATAGGATATACGGCAATGTGATCGCAAAGGTAATTATATTTCTACAGGTAATTATACTTATAGAGGAGTTTCATTAAGAGTAATGCTCCATACATTACATACATACATATATACATACATACATACACACAACGCTCCGACACTGAATTTTATTTTGACAGTCTTGAAGACAGATAAGTTTAATATTTTTTGTGTTGATGAAACACTATTTTTTTTGCGTGGAAAAATTATCGTTCAAACCGAAAAACAGTTAAAAAACCGACCTCTGATCGTTTACATTTTCTGATTCACAAGTGGTTTAAAACGATTCGATGTGGTCGAACCAGCAAGAGTATTAAGGTCCATGATGTCATGTTGATTGAGAGTGAAAGTTAGAGAGATTGTTGAGATGATAAACAACGTGATGAACATCCTACATAAACAGTTGGGCATGAGGAAGTTATCAGTGCGATTGGTCATGTGCCACATTTGCTCACTGCAGACCAAAACCTAAATCGAGTGACCAGTTACACAGCGGTGTTTAGGCATTAATAAGCACAATTCGATATAGATTCTCAGACGACTCGTGACTGCTGATGAAACTTGGATTCGTCACTATGTTGAATCCATGGTTTACCCAGCGAACATGCCCGACGAATGTAAAGCCACTGCCATCGGTTCAAAAGGTAAATGCAGCTGTTCTTATTAACAGACAAGTTATTAATAACAATAATAATAACTCTCAAACAGTTAACCTCACAATTCCTTATATCCGCGATATTTCTGACACAATTAAGGGTAGGAAATAAATACAATATAAGAACGACATTTAAAACAAAAAATACTTTTAGATCTCTATTAACAAAGACTAAACCAAACAATATACAACAAAATACCAAAAATGTGGTTTATAAAATTTCCTGCGAATGTGGCAAATTCTATATAGGTGAGACATTTAGACCGTTAGATGTTAGAATAAAAGAGCATAAAAATCTTCTTAGAAAGGGCGATTTTAACAAATCTAGAATTTGTCAACACGTATGGGAATCGGGTCATTAAATTAATTGGAATAATTCCAAAACGGTATTAAAAGAATGAGTAACAAAATACAGAAGATTAAAAGAAACCGCTATAATTAATTTAAATAAAAATAACTGTATTGCAATGCCTTCGGTAGATTTAAATTCAATATGGTTCCCGATTCTTAAGAATACAATTAAACACATTTAAATATTTGAATACACAATCAGTACAATAAACAATCACACAGTAAACATTACCTATATATATATATATATTTTTGGTAGTATGTCACTGTCATGAAAATCTATTGTTGTCAATGTAAGTATCGTTGACATACACAAAAAATATATTTACTTTCACTCGTTACTTTATATATTACAAATTAATATAATTTATTTTTTAGTTTAGTTTTGAAAACGGGGGAGAGTACCCTCCGAAACGTTAACGTTAAACGTTTGTAACATTTTTTATAACATTTTTATACCTTTAAAATTTTGTTCGTTAGGCAAATTTTTAGTTAGGAAAGAATCACTGAGAAATTTGTCTCCGTTTGATTTTTGTTTTTACCCAGTCATTCTTTCTTTACATAAGAACAGGTATTTTTGATATTTTTTGAGTTTTAGATAGTGGGGAAACACCCCAATAAAGGAAAAAAATATACGTTGAAAAATATGTCAATTTTCGATCAAAAACATATTTCATTTAAAAGTCTACCTACCTTTTAACTCTACACTCGTATAGGTAAACGAATAAAACTGTCTTACGTGGGGTGAACAAATTTTACGAAGGATTGTTGAACTATGACAAATTTTTTGTGGAAAAAATTACTGTTTCGCGTGGTTTATAATTCGGAGAAACCATTGGTGTACAACATGTCCGATTTATATTATCATGGCTTTGGTTGTTCCTTAATCCGCTCTCCAAGCGTTCATCTTGAGCCCGATTTATAACGAATTAAGGCCATAAACCGGTTTCGGGAGATGCTTGCTGACATTTTGATGTTGGCTGAAGGAATGTCAAAGATCCAACGTGGAGCAAGGGGGAATTTTATTTGTTTTCTAATATTCTTCTCCACGGGCCCACTATGCGATTCTTCTTGCATACCTTGTACCGACCCGAAGTTAGGCCTGCCACGTACGGTCTCGCGCAGTCTGACTGTAGCAGATGTTCACCGCAGGATGGCGTGAACTGCATATGATTGCAACCACCGTTCGACATGACCGATTTATAAAGTCATGGCTTTAGTGGTATCTTCATCCGCTTTCCAGGCATTCAGCTTAAGCCCGACTGATGACGGCTTAAGGCCCGAAACTGAACTCGCGAGACTCTCGCTAACGTTTTCTTGCCGGATGCAGGAATGGCAAAATGCCCACGTGAAGCACGGGTGAGCTTTCTTTGCTTGAAAACATTGTTATAGAAATAACGGTTGAGCAGAAAAAGGACAAAATTCAACGAGGCATGTGCGTGATACAATCAGAATTATATGAAAACGTAAGTAAATATTTTATAAGCGCGATTTGTTAAATAGCTAGGCGCAATTTCAATAATATGATTTTCAAAAGATACCCATTAGTCTACTTAATGAAATATTTTGTTTCTTTAACAATTAAAAAAAATCGTTGTAAAGGTGTTATATCATCTAAAATTTAATAAATATCTTTTAGTATAAAATTTTATCATTATTGACTTTGTAGACGATGAATTAAGAAGATTAAATTGATATACCTGGAACATTCACCGTAGACCAACATTAAAATAAGTGAGTATATATATATATATATATATATATATATATATATATATATATATATATATATATATATATTTATATATATATATATATATATATATATATATATATATATATATATATATATATATATATATTTATATATATATATATATATATATATATATATATATATATATATATATATATATATATATATATATATATATATATATATGTAAACACCATTGCGCTTTTGCCACATCTTTTTTGTCAAACCGCGTGGATTAATATTAACGAAGTCCATTTGTTACTTTTTATATATTAATAATAATTTCTTAATAATTATAAAGTTTGTTTTAGTATCATAAATAAAAATTGTGATTAATTGTGTTCTGTAATTATTCTAAGTTTAAGAAAAAAATTCATCATTATTTAGTATCGTTTGTACTTCCTTAATTTTTGTCAAAATAATCAATCAATTTAACTCAAAAATAAATATAATCAATACTCTTATAAAATTAATGTATCAGAGCGAATGTGCCGATGACTAATTATTCAATTAGAGAATTTAATTTAAAATTTATGTTGGACGGGATTTAGGGCCGAGTTCAAAATATACAAACTTTTGGTATGGACTGAAAAATCATGATCTTTAGGGAGTTTCAGTTAAAAGTACATTTTTTTCGAAAAAAAAGATAAAATAAAATGATAAAAAATAGTCAGAGTTATTTAAAATATAAAACACAAATTTCTTCAATGTATCAATTCAGTCTCAACTTGTATGATGAGAAAAATCTGTTGGATTGATATAGTGGTTTAAAAGAATGTATACCGGTTAAAATACAAATTTAAAGTAGTATGATATGATATTTTACTAATCGAGACGCATCAACTATTACCTACCATCATACTTGCATGATGCACCCACACAAACATTCATTCCTTCAGTTATTTTGAATATTAGTTGAACATATGTCACCGTAAACGCCGTATCACCATATCAGTGCTTTAAGCAGCATCTTCATAGCCGACGTTAATTAGGGATGAATGTAATATATGCATTGTAATATATACATTTCAGACAGTAGTTAATAAGGCAAATACTAGTCGTCCAATATAACAAGTTCATTGATATTCAAGGAACGGGTGACTTTTGGACAAGATTGTACAAGAACTTGACAAATATTGCCAAATCGAGACTTAAATAATAGGGCTCAATAATAGGGCTATCTCCAGTCATTTGCATTAAATTGGAGAGAGCTGAAAAACTGGGTGCTTGTGTGTCACATATATTGAAAGGTGATAAAAAAACAAACAGCAGCGTTTCATTTTTTCGTCGATTGGCTCTCATGTCCCAAAAGAACTCGTGAACATAAAGAGGGATTTCTACAAAGAATTGTCACAACGAGTAAGTCGAGAAGATAAAATTCTCAACCCAAATTGGATGCATATGATAAAAGTGGAAAGGGGTGATAATAAAATGCTTAGAAGAAATCAAGAAACCAAGATGCAGTAACTTTACAACACAATTATACAAGACACCTCATCGCAAAAATAATTTAAATTTTCATTAAGATGCTTGGTTAAGAAGAAACAGCCTCTTGTTTTACATCCACCTGATTCTTTCGACATAGATCCAACCGACCTTCAGCTTTTCCACTGCCTCACAATTAAAATGCAGCGTCTCATATCGATACACGAAGGGTACCCTCAAACATTCGATTCATTCCTCTGTTTCAAACCAGCCGAATTTTTAAAAAGCGTCTTCAAAAAAACAGGTGGCGTATTGGATAGTAGGTATAGATAATAAGATAGTATCTATATCTGAATGTACATTCTTCAAGTGTAACATTTTTTTCGTAATAAAAACCAGTTTAATACTTATTCACCAATTTAATATTATCAAAAATATAACCATTTCTAAAGCAGCAAGAAAAAGAACATCATTTGCAGAAGAAACGTGCAAACATTCTTTACAAGATTGCTTTTCAAATATATAGAACGAAATCTACAAAAGTAGAATAATATCGTACAAAACAAAAATCTTATTAATAAAATTTTAAAAAAATAAACGTTAGAGAATCGACAATTATAATAACAAGCAAATAAAGGTAACCTGAGGTAACTAAAGTAATAAAGCTGCAGAACAAGTAAATATATACTTTTGCATACTTTTGAACCAATTTTCATAGCACTTTATCCATTCCGATTGAGCTATATTTAAAACATGCATTTCGAACGCATTAACCGCAAGTTCTGTCGTCGAAAATCTTTAACCGCGTAATTTATTTTTCACGGACAGGAATAGAAATAAATCATAGGGTGCCAAATCAGGACTGTACAGCGGATAACACATCAAATCGATGTTTTGACCGGTCAAATATTGAGTTCGGCCCGATGTGTGAGAGCTCGCGTTGTTATGGTGAAGAATAATCCTGCGTCGCTAGTTGTTTTTTAGATTAGAAGGAAGAAGGAGATAATAACAAAAACGAAAAGTACGATATACGATAGTAGTTTGAAAAGTTTTCAGCCTCAATATGAAGACGGCGTTACCGGTCAAGAAATACGAGTTTGTGCAGGTGTATCGCCTTTCAAATGCGAGCATTTAATGACGGCTCGATATTCGATTTTTTCCATCTTCTAAGAACCACTAACATCGACTAACATAAATGACTGTTAAACGACAGCTGAGCATCTCATATGGCTGACATTTTCAAGGTTTCTTAGAACGCATGTGCAATTGTATTTCCAGAATATTTTTAACGAGTACCGCTATTTTGATGTTGAGGCTGGAAACTTTTCAGACTACCCTTGTACAAAACAATCTCCATAACAATACTCACATATGATAGTGGAAGTTCGAGTACCTAAAAACGATTCTAGGCAGCATAAGAAAAGGCAATTACAAAAGAAATGGTAAGGAAATTGATAAAAGTGACGAATAATCAATCATGGACAATATAGACAGAAAACAGTTAAAATGGCTAGGTCACTAATAGGAATTGACTACCAGTGGCAACCAAAATAAGTATGGTAAAAAAATACACTCAGGAAAAGACCAAGAGGATAGCCGAGGATGAAATAGAACAGCGTAGCTAGGGAAAATATTAGTAGACTGGGAAAATTGAGGAATAATGGTAAGAAATTGGAAGATTTGTGCACGACTAAAATCCACATACCTCAACACCTTTGGATAAAGAAGGCTTTATAGATTATGTATATAATACAATCTAAAAGTAAGGTAACTTTTAAAATATAATACAATATTTAATTATTTATCCAAATGTATTTTCTTTCCTTTAAAGTAATCCCGTTTCACTACAATATAAACTAGCCAGCGAACTCTCTTGTATGGCTTTTATGGACTCAAAACGGTATTCACGAAGTGGTTTCTTCAAAAGGAATAAACACGTTGTCATATCTGGCCAATCTGGTGCTTGTGGATAGGTGGTAGTTTGATTTTTAGTGAAAAATTGCGGTGTGCATTGTGTTGTTCTTTGAAATTAATTAAATTGATCCAAATGATACTCCAGTAATATTTGCAATATCTCTAGTGCTTAATCAGCGATTTCTTAGTACAAGATCGTTGATCTTGGTAATGTTTTCTTCATTGGCGGACTTGGAATATCTTATTTAACAAAGTTCATTTACCACTGCTTCGCTACTACTATTAAAGTCTTTCCAGTATTTGAAAACATTTTATTTTTGATATAACGAAAGCATCGTAATACTTTCTTAACACCTTTAATGCATCAGTATAATAAATTTCATAATTAGGACAACATTTTATGAAAATTATTTGCTCGATAAATACATCCATATTAAAAAATAGGCGACAAAATTTTTGAACAATTACAAAAAAAGCTATAATTACTAACTTTTTAAGGAGGTCAAAATAGTCATACATATACACAAAATAAACTAATATATAAATATAAATGCGCTGTTGCAACATCATTTTTGTCGAACCGCGTGGATTAATAATAACGAAGTCAATTCGTTACGTCTTATAAATAAACTATCAGAACCCGGCAAACCTTGTCCTACCAGTGTATATGTATTTACCTCTATATATCTAAAATGGATGGTCTGTATGTAATGTAGAATCTATAAAGTATTGTAGAAAATCGTCGAAAAAAGAAAGACTCATATTGATAAGATTCTATTATTTTTATTAGTATAAATTGATGATAAATTATATACATTTTTTTATTAATAATTTACGTCAACGAACAATATTTGAACTATTCCATTCGCTATATAATCAAACCAATTTAAAGTAATTTAAACTAATACTAACTCTAGCGTAACGCAAGTGGATAAACAATATTTTTGGTTTTCTGATTCGGTGTAGTGATGTACAGATTTTTTGGAGTTCCTATTCTGGAGAAAGCAACATATAGTAGATTTTTCGATGGTCAACGAATCCAGATATTTCGATTATATGTCGATGGCTCTGTCCAGTTAAGCTACCCGCCCCAAATTTAAATACTGTAAGCAGGGAAAGATGTTGTTAAGATGTAGAAGTTGATGCGCTACTCTGGAGCAAGCGACATATAGTTGAGCATAAGAACCTTTTCTATATATATATATATATATATATATATATAAATATATATATATATATATATATATATATATATATATAGTATATATATATATATATATATAAATATATATATATATATATATATATATATATATATATATATATATATATATATATATATATATATATATATATATATATAAATATATATATATATATATATATATATATATATATATATATATAAATATATATATATATATATATATATATATATATATATATATATATATAAATATATATATATATATATATATATATATATATATATATATATATATATATATATATATATATAAATATATATATATATATATATATATATATATATATATATATATATATATATATATATATATATATATATATATAAATTATATATATATATATATATATATATATATATATATATATATATATATATATATATAAATATATATATATATATATATATATATATATATATATATATATATATATATATATGTACGAGACAACAAATTCTCGCCAACAACCACAATGTCAACTTCATTCAACGTCGGTGCATTGAAGCGTCTTTCATGTTCGCCCGCTGGTCTTTTGTCTGCTTTGATCACTATTTTGTCCTTATTATTGGTGGCATTTTCCAAAAGACACAAAAACAATCTTTTCAACACACCACCGATAACACAATATTTTCGTTAAACCAAGACAATATAATTAAATCCCTTCGCAAAATGTCACACTTATTTTTTTAATGGCTTGGTTGCAAAACCTTTAAGCCATGCAGTTTTAATTTTTTTGTTATGAAAAGTTTTATTTATAGAGATAATGATTTATTAATAATTATAAAGTTTGTTTTAGTATTATAAATAAAAATTATTAATTTCTGTAACTATTTTAAGTTTTAGGAAAACAAAAAAATGTCATTATTATTTTAACTCATAACTATGGATCCTGCTTCCTTAAGCGGCAAAATGTTGAGAAAACAAATAGTGGTGTCAATATGCAAAGTGTAACGAATGGTTGTGTTGTAAGTGTTGCAGTGTTGTAAGTTGTATCGATAGCAACACCACTGTTGCCAATTCTGGATATATAAATAGACACCCGCGTACGTATAACTACCAGGGAGTTAATCCATAAGTATGGACAAAATAAAATAAAAAAATATAATAGAAAATAAATACAAAGTGTGCAAATTCTTAAAATAAAAATCATCTTACCTTCTGATCATACTAGCCCAGGTATATTCAAAAACATAACTTGCACTACTAAGTTTCAAATGAAATTAAGAATGATCTAAATTTTGTTTCATTCAAAATGAAAAATAACTGCTTGTTTAAAAATCTATACAATAAGAAGACGGTAAATTTCTCATAAAAACACATTTTTTAATATTTTTTCATAACACATTTTTCAAAGTCAAGTTCATTTTAGAGAAGTAACATTTGAAAGTTAGGGTGTGAGGGTGAAATCGTTTCAAACTTATGAAGTGGAGCAAATGTGAATTGATGCGAGGGGTAAATTTATAATATCTTGGGGATAAAGATAAAGGAGACCGTTAGACCAAAATCAGATTTATTTTACGTGCGATTTATTTGAGAAGAGATTTTCATATTTCATCGGATTATGAGTAATGGCTTTTCTAATTGCGTTCTAATTTAGTGTTTAGTACAATTTATGATGTTTAAGGAGATCATTTATTTGGTTTCAGGTTAAATGCGGTTTTCGGTTGACGGTAATGGTTTTTCCTTTCCCGGTTATAATGCTATTGAGAAGTGTTTTTATTATGGCATTGTGGTTGCCAGGTCCAATTCAGTTTGAGGACAGTAAATTTCGCAGGTTTTCGCAAAAAACCAGACCACCACAAGCAATTATTTTGGGGGTGAAAATCTGAGAGTAAAAAATCTGTATTTACTAAAAATTACATTTATTTAATGTAATATGTGCTGTTCTGTTTGATGGCCTTTCTTCAATCTTTCCAGTAGCTACATAATCTCATACTCATTAAAGCTCTGTGCCAGGCCAAAGAACTGATCCAGGTGACTTCAAATCTTCCAAGGAAGTAAAGTTTTTACTGTTTAAGCTGCTTTGGTAGAAGATCGAAAGAGTATGGACCAAGACATCTTCGTAAAGTTAGTCATACATTTTTTTGTCGAGTACGCACCGACATAATTAAAAAGAGATCGATTTCGTTACCTTCCAATAGAGAATATAATCTCACATAAATACAATCTTTCAAATTTTTCTTCCGTTAAGTCATGCGGTACCTATACACTGGCCTTGCTAACCATTTCAAGTTAATGTAATTGCCTTTACGCTGTAGACTGGTTGATTCCAAGAATGTATCGGATCTTTCGAGTTGTTCTATGCTGATCACTTCCAATTAGAGCCAATATTTCATTGCCATCAACCTCGACCGGTCTTTCAGAACGTGATGCGTCGCTAGGATTAAAATTGTTTTCACGAAACTTTCTGAACCACTTAGAATATAAAGCACGTGGAGTCGCTAAAGGCAACCACATCGAACACAGCACATATCTTCTTTTACATCTACAAAGCAATTTTATCGGCTCCTAAATTCATAATGTCACTTTTTTTGGTAACAGATTCCTTTCGATATTTTCTACATCCCTGTGGAAAATGATTTAAGCTCAAAATCAAACCAGATTTCTTTAAATCTTTATAAAATATAATAAAAAAACCAAGTAGAATCTCAAGCAAATTCTATTTAAATATGGGATACATTAATATTTAAAGAAATATGCAAACAAAGAAATCGCTGTATTAGAAATGAAGAAATTCCAGTGGATTACCAATTACCACTGATATCCTCAAAAATTAGTGTAATTTATGGTCTAAAAGAATTCCTGGTCCTTCCTTTTTCAAAACTCAACTTCAGATTATCAATTATCACTACATTCTCAAAAATCAGTGTTTGGTGTAATTTATGGTCTCGAAGAATTACTGGTCCTTCCTTTTTCAAAACTTGTTTTTTTTAATAAGTGTAACTTCATTGAATTCAATATCAAAAATATTTTATACCAAAATAATCAGTAATAAATGCAGTTTTCATAGGTATGGTGACTGAGTGAGTGATGGCTGTCAACCCGTTACGAGTATGACCTCAGCCATGGCTGTCAGCTTTGTTGACGTATTGTTGAATAATTATGGGTTTTATAGTGGCTCAGCTAGATCTACATGTTCTTCCCCAGCTTAGATCTACATGCTCTTCTGCATGCATCCCTCTTCAATATTCTATTTAGCACTTAGTGACAATGCTGGCACAGCTGCAATTTCTTCGTCAATAGTACCTTTCAGCTCGTCTAATGTGCCTGAATATTTTTAAGATAATGTGATCCCAAAGAAAGAAATCGCAGGCGGATAAATCTAGTTAGCGCCGATGCTAAAGGACATCGCAAAAACCTGAGATTTTATGCTCAGGAAATATTTGTCAAACTAGAGGCATTACTAGAAGTCGTTACTGTGTGCTGTGATTTTTATGATAGGATCATATTTTTCACTATTGCTGTAACTTCTTCTACTTAAAAAAAAATATGATTTAATAATTCATATTTTGAAAACGCTGTATCAAATTGTAACCTTTAGACGGTACAGAGGTATTTCTTTTAATTCTCGAAGGTTCCTATTAAACCCGACAGTTTTACAAAACTACATCATCAAAAACAATAATTGTAAGCATTTTTTTACAAAACGGTCTACGTTGGACAAAATTACTGCTTAGCAGCTTGATTTTGTACGGCTGGAATTTAAATTCGCCGGGATGCCGAAGGCTCTGAAGAAATGACCTCCTTACTCTCCCAACATTTTCAACAATTCAATCTGTATGACAAGTTGATATACTTTTCATAGCTGACTCAGTTATGCCAAACAATGCAACACATCGAAGTACTATGTTACGATCAGGGAGTTTGAACTGTCGACGGAAGAGGTTGGTAGAAATAATAAAATCATTATTCCTAAGCAAGTGCTGGATAGTAAAAACGCGATGCTCTACATTTCACTGTAACCCGCTTATAAAAACTGCGTCTTTGCTTCTTGAACTTATGTGTGACGCTGCCATAAAAAGTTCCTTTCATGGCTAGTTTGAGTTTCAAGAATAGGGAATAGTCCCATGGAAACAAATCAGGCGAATTTGGAAGATGTTGAATAATACAGACTTATTTTTCGTCAAAAACTCACAAATAGCGACGGTTCTATGTGATGGTGAATTATCGTGCAACAAAAACCACCGTCCCGGCGCTCGATATTCGGTCATCACTCGAACGATTTTCTTCCATAATACCCAGATAATAGTCACCAGTAATATTGTGACCCTTTGAAACAAATTCTCGAAATATAATACCTTAGTGTCGTAAAAACAAATCAATATTGTCTTCTCTCGTGACTTCTTTGTCGAGAGCCATTGAGCTTCTACGTAACACTGGCGCTTTATTTTAGGATCGTGCTTAAAGCATCATCATCACCAGCTACAATGTGTTTTAATCTGGTTGTTTTAATAAGGCGATTGCAATGTCCAACGCGAGCAATTTCTTAGTCCTCATTTAAGACGTATCAGTTGTAATTTAACGTAAGGTCGTATTTAATTCCTCCACTATTCAACTCACAATCGAATTCGCTTCGTAGGCGAGCCCCACCCATCCCTTCAACTGGAAGGAATATGCTGGTACCCTGAGAAGTCTGAACATCAAGAGACGAAACATATGCGTAAGTATGTATATAGAGAGAATGTTCGTATATGGGATTTATATACGAGTATTCTCTCGCCGCCCGAAAATCTGATCTCTCCTCGACTTTAGCAGAACATCATATCCAAACGGGTCACAGAATAGATTTCGACAAGGCTAAACTATTCGCACCTATATATTCCTACAAAACCCGCATAATTCGTGAAGCAACTGAGATCGAAAAACGTCCAGACTATTTAAACAAAAGGGACGACGGTCTTAGAGTTCCAAATACAGGAAAACGCTTATTTCCAAATTGCCTATCCGAAGCCCTTCCAGTTAAACGTCCACCTCCCGTCTCACCCCCACCTCTCAACCGAGCGCCCCACCCACAACCTCACCAATTAATACAGAGATCTGGGTAGTAGTCAGATTGAGGCCCCGGAGTAAATCAACTAGATTCTCTTGAAAATGGCTTCAAAGCCGAAAAGTCGAGATTTTACAAATCTAAAACGCGGTTCTACCCAAGAACCTAGTAATTCTAATATTACCGACCGCAGAAGCCTTTCCAAATATTGATATATATATATATATATATATATATATATATATATATATATATATATATATATATATATATATATATATATATATATCGGCTGCTTCAATAGCACCAGAAGAAAAATGTCTCAAACAAACAAAAATCTCCAGTGAGACCATTGATTTAATGAAGAAACGGCGAGCAATGAGAAATGCAGGTAGTCCTTTTGGCGGGGTCGAGTACACTGAGCTCTGCAAAACTATAAGAAAACGTATCAGAGAGGACACGCGCCGATTCAATATGCAGCTAGTGCAAAAAACCCTGGAAGAAAACAAAGGAATTAACAAAGCTAAACAGAAGCTGAGAAACAAAAGAACGCAAATATATGCTTTAAAGCGTGAGGATGGCACAGTGTGCAGGCCGCGTACCCAAATGTTAGCGATTGTCAGAAGGTTTTATACCCAATTATATGAAGATCAGAGCCAGTCAGGGACAGCAATACCCACGGAAGAACAATATATAATGCCAGATATCCTAGTGGAGGAAGTAACAAATGCTATAGAATTGATGAAGAACGGCAAGGCTCCAGGAAAGGATAGTGTAACTGTCGAAATGCTAAAAGCTGGTGGTCGGACGTTACATAAAACACTGGCAAAATTATACTCAAAATGCCTCAAAGAACAAAAAGTACCTGACTTATGGAAAAATGCAGAAGTGATCCTTTTACATAAAAAAGGAGAACAGGAAGATTTAAAGAACTACCGTCCAATAAGCCTCCTATCAGTGATGTACAATGTTTTCACTAAGATAATTTCTAAAAGAATATTAAAAAAACTGAATGACACACAACCAAGAGAACAAGCAGGATTCAGAAGTGGATTCAGTACAATGGATCACATCCAGGTTGTACAGCAGGTCATAGAAAGGCACAACGAATACACCATACCACTGCGCTTGGCTTTTATCGACTACGAAAAAGCATTTGATTCCATCTCAAAGCATGTGATAATGGATGCACTGCTTAGCCAAGGTGTAGAGAAAGCCTATGTAAACCTATTAGAATCGATATATGATGGAGCTACAACCACAATTCACCTTGATGATCTTGAAGTGGGAATTAATATAGAACGAGGTGTACGGCAGGGTGACGCAATATCGCCTATTCTTTTCTCGGCTGGCCTTGAAGAAGTGTTCCGTAAACTGGATTGGGAACAGGATGGTGTAAAGATCAATGGTGCACACTTAAACCATCTTAGATTTGCAGATGATATTATTCTCATTTCACAAGACCCAGAGGAGCTGCAAAGACGCATACAAGAACTGCAAAGGGCTGGCGAACCATTTGGCTTGAAAATAAACCTGAAAAAGAGTCAGGTTATGTTCAATAACTTCGCTCAGGACAGAAGAATTTCAGTTTTAGGAAGGGATTTAGAGATTGTGGACAGCTTTGTATATCTTGGGCAGAGGATTTCAATGGAGGGGAATACCGCCCGGGAGGTGGAACGGCGTGTTAAATGTGGCTGGCAGGCATTTGGTAGGCTCAACATAGTGTTGCCTGAAACAACTGCCTGTCTTGCCTGTCCCACTTTGCCTGAAAAGAAAAGTATTCGATCAGTGCGTTCTACCCGTTATGACATACGGAAGTGAAACCTGGACACTCACATCGCAATCAATTCAAAAATTTCGGGTGGCACAGAGGGGAATAGAAAGATGTATGCTTGGCATTACAAGACGAGACAGAAAGTCCTGCGCATGGATCAGGGAACAAGCAAAAGTCTGTGACATCATTGGAAGAGTAAAACAATTGAAATGGAGATGGGCAGGCCATATAGCGAGGCGATGGGACGACAGATGGACCAAATGGACCAAGGCAATCCTGGAGTGGATACCGCTTGATCGCAAACGTCCGCGAAGAAGACCGAAAGCACGATGGATTGATGACATCGTTAAGTATATTGGACCCGAGTGGCAGAGGAAAGCCCAGGACCGTGAAGGTTGGAAGCATGCTGAAGAGGCCTTCATCCTGCAGTGGATCGATACGAGCTGATGATGATGATGATGATGATATATATATATATATATATATATATATATATATATATATATATATATATATATATATATATATATATATATATATATATATGTTCGGTTATTTAAAATGTATTTATGTCAAGTACCATCTACCTCCGGTAATTATGTTTAAAAAAAGTCGGTAGAGTTCTTATAAAAATATTTCTTTTTTATGTTTTCTCTAAAAACATTATTCAAAGTCAAGCGTATTTTCGAGACGTAACATTTGAAAACTAGGATGTGAGGGTGAGATCGTTTCAAACCTACGAAGTGGAGCAAATGTGAATTGATGCGAGGGATAAATTTATAATAAGTTGAAGATAAAGATAAAGGAGACCGTTAGGCCATTATTAGATTTTTTTTCGACGTCGTGTTTCCATTATTTTGGTCCGAAGTTTAAGTAATTGAAATGGACAGCATCAACGTTTTCTTGCATTGACACAGAAATTCCTCTTTGACCTATTTTCTGCCGTAACATCTTCCTTTTCAGCTTTTTCTTTAAATCAAATAATCCCTTCAAAAGCAAGTAATCGATGATCAAACGATTCTCTTTCTTTGGTGAAGTCACAATCTTCAATGGTGAATTTTTTATATTTTTTTTAATTCATATCATTTTAAATTTGCATTAAAATCTTTTCTGCTAAGTCAATACTTGATTTTGAGCAAATTACTCATTAATACGTACTCCTGCAGCATATTTTTCGTAGTTTTACTGACTTACATTAGTCCAACACATATGTAATTAAAACATATTCATATTGTACAGGGTGGCGCAAAAGAAACTTCCCCATCTGAAATTAAAATCTCCTATTTCTCCTTTAATTTTTGTTTTCGTTTTTTATTTCGAATCAATCTAAAACATAAGGAGTTTTGTAATTAGAGCGGTATTTATTTGTAGAATAAAAGCAATTTGTTACAATTTACATTTAAAATCGAAGAAGCATTATTTCAACTCAGAGACAATTTCGATTAATTTTTATCATTAGTGATGCTTCTTTAAAAGAAGACATTAGAAGATAAGGCACACCATAAAGAGCAATATAAGCTGTATACATGTAAGTGAAAATGTTTAGGAATATCCGGGAATATCAACCTGGTGATGCCCTACTCAACTAGGAATAAAACGATTTCTACAGCCTATTTTACGATAAACAAGATCTACATATGTATCCAGGCAGAATGCAGCTAGTGCAAGAGCTCAGCCTTCATGATTTCTATTTACGATTAGATGACATAACATGACTCTTTGACAAAAGATTTGGAAGACTCCGGTATATATTTAATACCAGTTTCAATACCGGCTATCATATCCTCCAAAGCACTACGCGATGCCGGTAAAGCAAAATTAAGACCTTTATTTAAAAGATCTATTTCTTGATTGTCGAATGTCTGTATTGGAAGATTTCCACTATGCTGATGTTTTTTTAGGAACAACAAGAAGGAACGGCAATAGGCAATTCTTTGCCAATTTATTCAAGAGTAAATTTAAAACCGAAATGAGGGATAAATTCAGTCACTTTCCGAGGGTATGGTTAAGATTATGTGGATGACGATTTTGCAATTTTCGATACAAAAAGTGAAAACTTAGAACTTTTGCTAAGAACTTAAATGGTAAATCTGAAAACATAGTATTCACGCATAAGCTCGAAAATAATGATAGATTACCATTTATGGATGTTTTAGTCAGTAGTTAGCAATGTTTTTAGTCAGCAATAAAGATAGGTTAGATTTTGGTATTTTAAGAAAAAAACACCACCACTTCAAGAGACATACCTAACGACTCCAATCATAGTTTCGAAAATAAGATGGCTAGTTTTAATTTTATGTTAAACAGATTAATCAAGTTTCCTTTAAACAAATTTAATTACAACAAACAATTAAAATGAATTAGGGAGGTGTCCGAAGTGAATGGTTATAATAAGAATATTGTAGATAAATTAATTAGAAAACATAAGCATGAACAATTATTGAAAGAATATTGAACTTTGAAAAAGGATCACAATAGAAATAAATTCCATGAAGTTGTGATCCACTCGACGCATATTAAACGAAAAATATATTGTAATAAAAAAAAATCTTGAGTGGGATTTGATAATTTCCTAACCGTCATTTCTTTGATTTAGGCATTCATCAAGACTGAGATTTATGTCGCGGAATATATTTTGTAAACCTAAAATGATATACGATGTCGCCGACGAAAAGATGGTTTACAAAACAGGCAAATAAACCAACAGATAGAAAAGTTTTGACAACGAGGTCGCTTAGGGCACAGCTAATAGATTATCCCAAAAGTTACGGGTAAATAAAAAATTCGGGTAAAGTTTTTTCCCCGTTCCTAACTCGCTTTCGCCAAATAAACACTTAAAATAACATTCTCAGATTATACGATAAACATATTTCAAAGAAAATCTCATAGAGGCAGACTATAAATAAACTGAATCATAGGGAAAACTTATATCATGAAAGCGTCATAAAGATTTCCCATTGTTTTCATAGCAAAGAAAAGGGAAAGGCTATAAGAAAAATTATAGATTAAAAGTTACGTGGCGCCACAATCTTTATAAAAAGAATGCTATTTACTTAGTACATAGGACATATTTTATTTATTTGTAAATGTTTCCTAGTGTCCATGGTATGTATAGTATTTTGCTGTGAATGTTGCGTATAAAAAAAGATCACTATTTCGTAAATGGCGACCTATGTTCTATTAGGTCATATTTTAAGACCACCGAAGAAAATGTTAAAAAAGGATGGGGAAACTCCACGCTACCATTTTGTATTGGAAGCATTTTTTGTTATATTTATTACAATTTGGGTTTGGCTGTTGTGTAGTGCAGTCGTGTTTTATTATAGATAAATATACGTTAAGTGAACGCAGTAAAACTGTTGTAATTTACATTAAAAAATAATTCAATTATTGCATTTCGACATGAATTTAGGCAAAAATATCCTAATCGTCTGATGCCTCGTATAAGCAATAAGCAATTTCATATAAGCAATTAAGCATATAAGCAACAGATGGCGAAAGGTCCCACATCGGAGATTCAAAAACAGTATGAAGTAGTTAAAATATTGCATGTGTTGCAGTTTCCAACGGTGGTGCAACAATTGGTGTTTTGAAAAAATAAAATAAATGGAAAGATCATATATAAGTTTTGTAACAAAACAATTTTTTTCCCTTACAATTAAAAAGTTATATAAAATTTTTAACCTAGTACAGATAACGCGCCGACAGCTCTCGGAAAAATCCGAGCGTATGTGACGCCACAATGTTTATTTCCCTTCAACATTACAGACAGGTGATACGAGTGTTTTAGTTTTTAATCAACTTATTCTTTTTATTATCAACAGTGTATTGATAAATATATCGAAAATGTTAAATCTAATTAGTTATCGTGCCCGTTTCGTACCATTTTGTACGAATACTACAAAAACAACTCTCGGAAAAATGTTAAACGTTGAAATCAAAAGTTCTAAACAGCACGATTTATGATTAATTAAAAATTAATTAATTTTTGGATTACTAAAACAGCATCAAATTTTTACAACCACCTGTCATCAAACATATACAAAAGATTATTATTTATAACATTATATCAATTATTTATGTTTGACTATTTATTACCTGCTGAAGATACACAACCGTGACATTGACTGTCTTGAACTTTTCTTAGTTTTTCACTAATAATTATGATAACTCTATAAGTTTTACGCAGTAACGCAAGTTACGCAAATACAGTTTTTGCGGTTAAATTGAACATAACCTAAAGTCTTGTCACTATAACTTTCGCGTGACACCCTACAAATAATTTAATTATATTTAATAGAAATATTTTGTTTCTTATTTACATTTACATTATTATTTTTTAAAAAACTTACATCGATGCTTTAGCACCTCGAACTTCAGATGAATTGAACCGAATATCATTTTTTAGAAAATCTCTGACCATAACAATATCCACGGCAGGTATATTATCAGAATTAGCCTTTATGAACCCTATCAAAAATCGAACCTCAGCACCTCGAACTTATTTTATGAACCTTTTGCCATACATTACTGAATTAAATTAGTAAACGACAATTTTTTTTGCACTAAACTTCAATAATTTTAACAGTATATACACAGATAAAAACCATTGACACGACTTACGTGAAAGCACTTTAACATAATGACGTCGCAAACATGGCAGCCAATAGTGACGCTTCAGTAGTCACGTGATTTCATTTTAAATTTTATACATTTTAGTTGATTTATAATTAATTATAAACATTGTTTTTAAGTTTTTCGCATGGATTATCAATATGATTTATGATAAAGTTTTAAAATAAAGTTAAAAAATCGAGAATTATTTTTTATTCAAAAACCTAACTGGGAATGAAACTGGAAAGAACGACTGGAGATATACACAGAAAAACGTATAGGAAATTATCAATGCGGCTTCAGAAAAGGAAGATCGACAGTAGATACCATACATATACTAACACAAATCACGGAGAAGATATATGGATATATGGAGAAGATATAGATATATTTTGTGGATTTTAAGTAGGCGTTCGATAAAATCAACAGAGAACAACTCATGGAAGACTTAAAAAGAATCGAAGTTCCAAGAAAGATTAGAAGATTGATAGGTATGACAATGAATGAGTCTGAAGCAAGAATATCTACAGAATAAGGAATGACAAATAACATTACAATCAAAAAAGGGGTTAGACAGGGAGATGCGTTATCGGCACTATTATTCATAATATCATTGGATAGCATAATACAGAGAATTGAAAATATAGGAACATTAAATAAACATCTTGTACAGATAGTGGCATATGCGGATGATGTTGCAATAATTGCTAGAGAGCAGAGAGAGCTAAAGCGCGTAATAAAAATAATTGACCGCGAGTCTCAGAAAAAAGGGCTGGACATAAGTGAGCAAAAAACAAAGTATATGCATTGCAGCAGAAATGAAAGAATACTGAGAAATTTGGAGTGTGGAAGCTATAAATTTGAAGAAGTAAAAACATTTAAATATCTGGGAGTCATAATGGATAGAAGGAATGAGGGACTTGATATAGAAGAAAAGATACATAAAGGATATAGAGCATTCCATAGCAACAAAAAATTACTGAAAGACAGGAGATTGAGCACAAGGAATAAATTAGGAATATACAAAACAATAATAAGACCAATAGTAACATATGTCGCAGAAACTGTAACACTCACAGCAAAAGAGGAAGACAAACTAAATATTTTTGAACGCAAGATAATGAGAACCATAATGGGTGCAAAGAAAGTGGGAAACAATGAGTACAGAAATCTGATGAACTTTGAAATCGACAACTTGTTGGGAAGGGAAAATATAGTGAGAGCAATTAAAGCACAAAGAATAAGATGGTATGGACACGTAATGAAAAGAGACAGGGATACGCCATTAAGAGAGATAACAATATGGAAACCAACACAGAGCAGACCGAGAGGAAGACCCAGGGTCAGATGGAGACAGCAGGTGGAGGAAAATATAAAAACAGTAAACGCAGAGGGATGGAGAGGACAGATCGCAGACAGCAGGAGATGGAGGAAAATAGTCGAAGAGGCGAAAAGTCACCAACAACTATGAGAAGGGCAACAAGAAGAAATGTGGACTGATCCACCACACTAAAAGCATTTGAAGAGTTCCTTAGAAAGGAAGAGCTACAATTTCAAATATGAAATGTATTAGCTTATAATAATAATAACTGGGAATGTATTCACACAGTTTGCGCTGAATTTTGATAAGTAATTTGCATATGTTTCCCTATAACTTTCAAATTGTAAAGACCTACCATCTACAGACAATAGTAAGCGATTAGAATACTGTAAAGCCATCAGATATCCTGGTATGACGGCCCCGGATTATTTTTATGGGGATTTTTGAAGGAAAAGATCTGTATAAATCAGCTCAAACCATACCACATCACTTTAATATCAACATTCGTGCTGAAATCGCTGCATTAATACTAGATATGTTAATAAAAGTTATGGAAAATGTAATAAAAAGAGTAAAGTTGCATTGCTGCTGATAACATTTGATTGATATAATTCTCAAAAATGAATTAACACAAAAAAGCCGAAATATACATTAAATTCATTTATAATACTAACTAATTTCAATAAGCGTAATAGAAGATTAAACTACGAATAACTCGAGAATGAATGGAACCAGGTAATCCCAAAAAGTTTTGCTGCATGTTTGAAGGGCTTTTGCAAATCAAATTTACCTAAACAATCAAACAATCATCTTGGTTCTGTATTGAGGGCAATTCAACTGGATGTTTACTGAGATCTTGAGAGTATAATTTACTTCGAGTCAGTTGGCGAAACGAACTTTAACTGTATATAGCTTAATCAATTACACATGGGATATTGCCGAAAATAATCGGTTTTAGTCAACAGAAAGTTAGTATTTTGTAACAAGACAACACCATAACGTTTGGATGCTATCAGAACAACCATGGAAGATCAAAAACAGGATACAATTGTCCGTGAACTATATCCAATATGAATCTGATGGTTGCACTCTTCAATTTTACGTTTTTCGTTCAATGGTACATCTGTTGTATGTCTATTGATAATTACCGTGGAATTGATACTATAAAAATAATTATTCATAAAAATAACCGGTACTCTGTTAATTAGGAAAACTGCACTGGCCCATGCTTTATCCTTACTATGAGAAAACACCACATGTAAATATTTGGCAGAGTGGCAGGTAGTATCATACAGCTGAACCCGAATGATCAAATGAGGACATAAGAAGATTAGTAGCAAATTCCATTCGTGCTTAGTACATTTCTAACATAATCTGCAGAAAAAGTTTGACCTAATAACACGACCTGCCTAGAAAACGCGTACAAGGTAGAATATAAAAATTCATTGTAAATACTCCGATTTTTCATGTATTAGTCTAGAACTCTTTGTGCCTCAAATCTTGCAATTTTATTCATTTACAAAACCATTCAGTTCAAAATATTCGTCAATAAAGGTCGTTTTCTTCACTTTCGTTTTGACTTTAAGTCTTCAAAATGCATGGGATGAATGCCTGGGAATTACATTTTACGTATTTCGAAGAAACAAGACTTGCTAGCATTGTTATACAGCTGTGCTAAAATGCAAGTGTTTTGCTGAATGTCGAACTCGTATTTATAATTTTTTTCAGGAGCAGTTTCATTAACTGTGTGATATTTCCCATTAATCTATCGGAATTATCACATAGATAAAGAATTTGACTCATAAATAATTTAATATTTCTTTAACTAAAACTTTCCTAACATCTAAAAGTTGACGTTCAATCTAATATATTTTATGTATTAAGAATTGCACGAACTTTGTGAATTGATTTCATTTAATTTTTCGTCATATTTTGTCAATAATAATCAAAAATTGTACTAAATTATAAACCAGCGATTTCCAAACTAGGAGGTGAGGACTAATAGAAAAAGAGGCACAAATAGAAATGTACTTTTCATACCATAACATAAATAAATAAAAAAATATAACATGCATTATCTGTGTGCCAAAACAACTCTTGTGTTAAAATATACAAGGGAAGAACTTAACATTTTTACAAAACTTACGAAAGTTATAAACTCCATAAAAACATTTAAAAGTTAAGTTGTTGGTCATGATGTGTGAAGATATAGAAACTAGTTATACCTCGCTCCTATTATATTCTGAAGTGTAATACTTAACTTGTGCAAAATGATTCAAAGAGAGTTTGAACTCAAGGAAGAGAGTGCAATTTTTCTTGATAAAAATCATAATGGACGAGCAAATTTGTTTAGGCATGATATCTTTGTTGCCAAAATCGCTTGTTTGTTAGTTTTTTTTTGGAACATTGGATGTTTTGTGAAAATTATGGCAAGAACCACAAATGCATTAATGATTTAAGACGACAAAATGAAAGCATAGATAAAACAATGGTGCTAAGGTAATCAAATTTACAAAAAAATATGCTTGACAAGTTTCCACTTTTACAGAATTTCGGCGCTAGAGTTAACATCGGATCAAACAAAAACATATTTATTCACTGGGTATTCATTTGGATGGTATACTAATGCATGTTCCGCATTTTGATGATCTTGACTTTAAACGGTTTGCATGGACACATAATCGATTTGTCGACGAACAAAATTGTCAATTATTGAAAATGAAAAATTGATAATTCTCATGAAGGTACTTCATTGATCTAAACATTTCGCAGTAAAACATGACAATGACATGACATGACAATGTTGGTTGAATCGAATTGAAGAATATAATACTTAGTAAAATAACGCAATGCATAGTACTTGTGCATTGCAATACATTATATTTAAGCGACACGGGATTTTCTGCATGAGTTACAACGAAATGTTAATATCGAGCCCGTTTAATAGCACCCTCAATGTCTCATAGATTTCACAAACAAACAAACACACGCACACACACTATATATATATACATAATATATATATATATATATATATATATATATATATATATATATATATATATATATATATATATATATATATATATATAATGTATATGTATTATATACATATAAAAATTATTATTTAATTTATTATGTGTGTGTGTGCGTGTGTGCGTGTGTGCATGTGGGTGTGTGCGTGTGTGCATGTGTGTGTGTGTGTGTGCGTGTGTGTGTGTGTGCGTGTGTGAGTGTGTGCGTGTGCGCGTGTGTGCGTGTGTGCGTGTGTGCGGGTGTGCGGGTGTGCGTGTGTGCGTGTGTGCGGGTGTGCGCGGGTGTGCGCGAGTGCGCGTGTGCGCGTGTGCGTGTGTGCGTGTGTGCGTGTGTGCGTGTGTGCGTGTGTGCGTGTGTGCGTGTGTGTGTGTGTGTGTGTGTGTTTGTTTGTTTGTACATATAAAAATTATTATTTATATATATTATTATTATTATTTATTATTATTATATATTATTATATATTATTATTATTAATAAAATAAATAAATAATAAAAAAATACCAGAAAAATTTTAGGAAGGGATTTTGAGATTGTGGACTACTCTATATATCTTGGGCAGAGGATTTCAATGGACGGCGATACCGTCCAAGAGGTGAAAAGAAGTGTAAAATATGGCTAGCAGGGATTTGGAAGGAAGAAGAACATAGTATTTAAGAGTAAACTTCCACTCTGCTTGTTAAGAAAAGTCTTCGATCAGTGCGTCCTACCCATTATAACATATGGAAGTAAAACCTGGACACTCACATCGCAATCAATTCAAAAACTTCGAGTAGCATAGAGGGGAATGGAAAGATGTATGTTTGGCATTACAAGACGAGACAGAAAGCTCTGCACATGGAACAAACGAATGTGTGTGACAGCAATGGAATAGTAAAGCAATTGAAGTGGAGATAAGTAGGTCATATAGCGAGATGAAGGAACGACAGGATGTTTTGACGAATGTTTTCACGGGTGTGAAATGTAATGATAGTTTCTCGGGTATCCCGTGTTAGCTGAATGTCCACTGGTGGACGGTTTCGCTGACGTTTCGATGGAATCTCATAGATTTGTCGTCGAAACACCGTCGAGTAAACGCTTTGAAAATGATGTATGAGATTCCATCGAAACGTCAGCGAAACCGTCCACCAGTGGACATTCAGCTAACACGGGATACCCAAGAAACTATCATTACATATATATATATATATATATATATATATATATATATATATATATATATATATATATATATATATATATATAAATTTTTTGAAAACCACTGCTACAAACTATAAAATTATTCAATTCTTTTGTTGGAATCTTTGGTATGAAACACTAAACCTGAAAAGATTTACCACTAAACACCAAATCACTTTTTTCGACTTCTCGACACACGTTATGATTAAATCATCTCCCTATTGGTTAGCAAAACGTGCGTCGAGAAGTTCAAAAAAACTGATTTAGTGTTTAGTGGTAAATCTCTTCAAATTTAGTATAAAATTATTATCAAATAATATCTTTATTGTTTATGTTTTTTATTAATTAGTCGCTTCTTGCCCAACAATATACACATACCATTCTATACAGTATGTTTAATATTGTGGAACAGCGCAATATATATCTTCCATATTTTACACATTTTACACTATTATAAAGTTTCCTTTTACAATAAAGCATTCAACTATGCAGTCTAGTTAACTCTAGCAGAAAGCAGATATTTGAAAATGCTGAACGTAATAGCAAGAAAATTTCCTTTCAAATTTCCCGGGAGCCGGATATTATACCGGTATTACAACAACACTAAGTTTCTTATCGCCTTATCTAAATTTTCTTGAACATTTCACGTTGTAAAATTATAGCTTAGTCTATAGCGGTATTACAGTTTATCGTTAAAAACCATAGCAACTCTATAAAAGTTTCCCTGGAAATTGCGCTATCGTTTTTAAGATAATACACGTTAAATTTTAACCGTAAAATTAAGTGTAAAAGAAACATAGTCTTTATTTATAATAATTTCATATTTAATTTAAATATATCTTGCTCACTCCGCATGCATTTAGTTCATTGTCATGTTGTTAGTTCAGAAAAAATAATATTTTATTCTAAGGCTTCGTCATATTTATAATACTATCTTGTTTACTACTAGGATTAAAAAGTAAGCTGACTTCTATTTTAAAAGTTGGCGCGCTTTACATATTGATACAACATGATACATTTGAGTTGTTCCTTGACATCTAACAGAAGTTTCATATCATTTTGCTTATTAAGTTAGAAATGATGGCGTCGTTTATAATTCAATTTTTTTTATTGAAACCTTCGATGTGAAACACTAAACTCGAAGAGATTTACTACTTAACCCTTTTAGTCTCAATGTGTGTTTTTTTTAATTCGATTGGCTTAATTTTGTTGTATATCCTTCACAATGACCACAAAAAACAGAAAAATTATCATTAGAAGCTTTTTTCAAAAGGGGGTATGTCGAGGGGTTGCAACATATAGTTTCCATTAGAACTAATTGTGAGTACACAAAAATAGGAAATATTCAAAAACAGTTTTATTTTAAATATATATTAGGTGTGATAAATAGTAAAATAGTGTTTGCATAGTGATAGATTACAAGCCACACAAATCGTGTTTGTCCTTCTTTCTTGTTTGTTCTTGGTACAGCGATGACACTTTCTTCTTATTGGCCCTTCGATGGGTAAGTGATCCCCTATGTTCCCCACCCTGGAATCTGATGACGGCCTACCATATTTTCTTCAGCGTACCACTTTTGCATGTTGTCGGCCATAACTTATTAGAGATTCAGACAGCGAAACCACACAATATAAGAAACTCTTGTTTTTTTCTCGCTCTTTTAGCTCGGTAAATATAATACAGGAATTGGCCGCTGCTGTCATTAGTAGCCGATAGAAAAGTGTTTTCCACCATTTGCCGATCTTTTTATCCATGTTGTAGAGACCAATGCGTTGATCTGAGAGATCAACTCCCCCCATATATTTGTTATAGAACTCTACCATCTTTGGGCAAGGAATTTCTGATCGGCTTACATCTTCGGATTTTCTGTTGGCTACAATCATTTTATCGCTATAATAATTTGAGAGGATTGTTACATCTTTGGTATCCTTCCATGAGACTGCATATTTACAATACTGATTGCAAGAAAAACTAAGCTTCACCTCTTTGAAGCTTTCAGCAAAAGATAATTTATTTATAACTTGAGTGCTAGTAAAAATTATATCAACGCATAGCTAACATTAGTATCTCGAATAGTTTCTGTTAATTTCATGACGACATCTTCTCCTGGAGTTGAATTTTGGTTTCTATTTCCATCTCTTCCTAAATATATATTCAAGTCGTATGTGTAGCCAGTTTTTGAATCACATATAACTCATTATTTTTCACCTCTTTTAGTACGTTTTAGAAGAAGATACTGTTTCAGGCAACTTCCTCCCTTAAACTTAGATATAGCCTCATTGATACTCTGAAATGTACTATCACTTCTTGCTTGTGAAAAAGTTTGCTTCAAGCACAAAAGCACTTCTTCCATATAATATATTTTATGGGCGTTATCTGGTTTTTGGAGGGAAGTGAAATACAGTTTGGAAGACAGTAGATGAAATCTATTCCTAGAAATTATTTGTTTGATCATTGTGTAGCCAAGTGAAGTATTAGTAGATCAAAAGTGTTGTGCAGACACTTTATTATAGGACATTACAAGAAAACATCCAATGACAATCATTATTTCATACTGATCAGTTTTGAGTATAGATAATTTGTTTTTAGCTTGAAGTATCTTCAATCTTTAGTTGGTTTTTCCAGAAATCCATAGAAAAAGGCTTTTGTGGAACAGTTTGAAAAAAAAAACGTCCAACTCAGTAGATGACCTATCGAGTTTTGCGAGAATTGTAGAAGGTTTTTCGATTGGGATACGTAATCTTGGTAAAAATTGTTATCAACAGATTTCCATTGGTACAAAATAATTGTAAGCGGATTGGCCGTTTTGTAATTCTCACTTTCTTCTGAAGATCAACATTCCGTGGACGATATATTTTCATTTAGTTAGACTTTCCTTTTTACTTTGCTTGTAGATGGTCCCGAAAATTCATCACTTCAACCAACAGAGGATGACTGGATTCATTCTGAACCACTATCAATAAAAGGTTTATCTTCCATTTCGGAAATATTGTCTGCAAACTCTATGAGTTCCTGCTCAGACAATGGTTTATTTCTGAAATGAAAAATCACATTTTACTTGTAGTAATACCACTAGTTCAATTTTATACCACTGCGGAATCCCAATCGGACATATTTTATTTATTCCCGTCAACAAATTTTATAAAATATGGTCTGTATGCGCAATATTTACACGCAAAAAATACTTTCTATAAGTATATATAAACATAAACACACTTAACTAGACAATGTTTTAATAAATTAGTCAAATAAACGCGAAATACACTAATATAAACGTATAGCACGTGGTCTACGACATCAGATTCACATGTTGAAAAATACACAAACATTTTCAAGTGAGGATATTAGAAACAATGCATATTACCAGTGGGGCATCGGCCTGGGTACATCCAACGAACGTATTTTCCTCTAGGTTGCATTAAACACCTTCTAGGACTTATATCACCCATTGAGATTGAAAGAGTTAACACCAAATCACTTTTTTTAAATTTCTTGACGCACGTTTCGCTAACCAGGTTTGCATCATCAGCAGACGATTTAATCTCAATCTCTTTTATAACTGTTAATTTTTTTACAATTATAATATATTTTGATTTATTAAATTATCATAACGATTTTTAATCCGACGAAAAAATCCGGATTGATGCAAGCTAGAAATCCGAATCCTAGTGCCGGATGTATTAAAAATGTTAGAAAAGTGTTAAGGCGATTAAGCTATATATCACTTTAGTAATGGTAGAAAAATAGCTGAAGATGAAACTTATTTAGGAAGTCCTTCCGCGTCAACTAATGAAGAAAACCGGTTAAATATTAGATAAAAACAATTCATGGTTTTTGCAGCGCATACCACAATAATTATTGGTCAATTTTTCCTTAAAAATCAAACAAGTACCATTCCATAAGCACCATATTTACTAGATACGGCAGCGTGTGATTTTTTCCTGTTCCCTCGATTGAAGAAGCTACTTCAAATTTGTTCGTTGGCAGCTTTGAGAGAAATACCAGAAATCGAGAGTAAAAACTGTTTCAAAGACCGAAAAAATGTTGGAATAAGTGTATTGCAGTGAGAGGATTTTTTTTAAAAAGTCAAAATATATTTGTGTGAATAAAGAAATATTTTTTGTTTTATTTAAAAGGTTACTTTACTTTTTGATCATACCAGTATTTGTTTGAGATTGTGTGAGAAGTGATTTCTTTAATACAAACGAAAATCCAATACGTAAACCAACAAATATTGTTTAAATACAACACATTTCTCAAAATTTTCCAATACACATACAACATTCGGTTTAGCTACATTGACACAACTTCATTTAAAAATAAACACAATTTTGCACCCTGTTTGCTTCTCGTATTAGGGTGCACCAATAAATTTTTGTTTGATGTGCAGCTCACAGTTTCCTTTATGCCACATAAACCCCTTTTAATACTATTTTCTTCTACAATAAATCGTTGAGCCGTGGCTTTTAACGAAATGCACATTAATATTTATAATCTGGTTTGTCGGGAGAAAATTGAGTTAAGTCACATTAGCAATAAACCTGTTTTTATGCATAACAGATTAAAAAAACTTTTGAATTGCAAACATGCTTTATTTCAGTCTTTATTTAATTGAATAATTGAAACGTAATCTGTTAAAGTGTGCAAATAGTGTTAAAGGTTTGAAAATTGCAATTCTACTTTGTACTTCCGAAAAGTAATATATTAGATATTTAAAACTTACATTTGTACCCATCAGTATTATCGTTTTTTGATACAGTCAACGATTTTATTTTATTTAAGAGCTAATACAATTTACAATATAATGTCCTAATAATACAATCTATATACAATATAATATAATATCATTACTGACAATCTTCGCCCGTTTCTTTGACAAGAAGTTTTGATAGGTGTCGCAATAGGGACTTTTCCAGGAAGAATTTTTTTATAGATCTGAAAAGATAATAATGCTATAGGAACAGGGGAATGCGGTGGGCGAAGTAGTACTTCCCAGTGTAACTCTGGTCATTTCTTGGGTGAATCTGGCACTTTGAGGTATGGCATTGTCATGCTCCAGAGTAACATCCTTTGGATTAATCAGTCTTTGAATAAATCACATTTCTGAATTAAAACCATACTTGGTCTATCAAATTGGGTGCAATTATATTTAGCACTTATAGCATCTTTGAGATTCAGATCCTGATAGGGAAATATTTCTGTAAAATCTTAACTATCTGATGACCTGCAATTCTAATACAATACTTTTTACGGTAAACCATGCAACACTTTTTAGGGTAAAGACTTTATCGAATAGACAAAGATGGTTATTCCTTTTGCAGTAGAACATCCAGTCTTCATCTGCAGCTGCAGAAAAGAATATCTGCCTAACCTAGACAAAAGTGCCCTGCAGAGGGTTACACATTATCTTTTTTTCAACTCAATTACAATTAACGCGAGATAAGAATAAAGAATAAGAAGACATTTTTAGATAAATGGACTTACACAGTATATCAAAAAAATAATGGAACTTTTTATCTGTAAAAAAAGAACTGTATATCTTCTCTATAAAACGAGACTGCCATCATAACAATCGATCAAGGGATTGCTAAGTTATAGCGCTTATAGTGACAGTACATTTAAAAAATTCCTATATTTTAACACATTGTATATAACACATTGTGTATAACAGTTTAGGAAAATCCGAAAATAAAAATCATTAATTCGAAAAATAAGCAATTGAAATGCAATGAAAAGCAATAAAATCAAGTGGCGAATTCAAGTAGCAAGATTATCGAAAGTATATTAGTGAAAACAAATCTAGCAGTATTAAAAAATCTTGGTGTACCTTCGATAAATATAAACACGATCTTATTATAAATATTGCTACTATTTCCAGCTTAGTAAATATGAAACCGGAATTTGCCTAGGATTGCCTTTAAATGGCCCTAGCTGTCAATGTAGTTACCTCCAAACCGTCTCATTGGCGCCATTTCCTTGTTGATATCTGACAAAGATTTTCAACTCACAACAATACAAGTTTTAGCACAATAGCATAGTTAGAAAAAGTTTGAAGACAGCGAATTGCAAGGATCGTTGGATAAAGATGACGCTCAAATGTAACAACTAGCGGAACAATTAAATATGATACGAGAAGCATACGTATTATACGTTTGAAAGCCATGGAAAAGATCCAGAAGATGGGAAAATGGGATCAACATAAACTGAATGAAATACGTCAGGAAAATCGAAAAACCACTTGCGAAATACTGACCGCCTGGTACAAACAAAAGTCATTTCTCCATCGAATTGTCAGTGACGGTGAAAAGTAGATATATTTTGAGAATCTGAGTGTAAAAGATCATGGGTAACTCTAGGCGAACCCTCGACATCGAATGCAAGGCCAAATCGCTATAGATGGAGGATAATGCTCTGTGTCTGGTGGGATCAGAAGGGTGTAATCTATTATGAGAAGCTAAAACATGGCGAAACGACCGATCGATCAAAACGGCGATCGATTTGAATCAAGCTTTGCGTGAGAAATGACCAGAATATCAAAAAAGCCAACACAAAGTGATCACACAGAGCAAAACTGGTCAAGGAAACGATTGAGGTAATTCATTGGGAAATACTTTCGCATGCGACTTGCTCACCAGACTTGGCGCCGTCCGATTACTACTTGCCATTGCGATTGTCCGAATATTATACACGCCCTTACTGAGCAAGCGCTTCACTTACGAAATTGGCTCGATGACTGATTTACCTCAAAAGAGCAACTTTTTTGGCGTGGCATTCACAAATTATCAGACAGGTCGGAAAAATGTATAGCTAGCGATGGGCAATACTTTTTTCCTGCCATGAACATGTATTTTCTATACAAAAATTCCCGTTTCATATTTACATACCTGATATGTGTACAAATTCCAGGAATTCTTCAATACTTTAGGTAGTACATTTATTGCCGGAGGAGACTAAACAATTTGGGATTGAAGACTGACAACCCCAAAAGGCAGAGAATTAGAATTAGAATCAGTCAAAGCAATGAAAGCAAACAATTACAATATACTGGCCATCAGACAGAAATAAAATTCCCGATATCATAGACTTTTGCATTACGAAAGGCATTGATAGCAAAAAAAACAAATCAGGCTTGGATTTATCATCTAACCACTCACGGGTGATAATAACAATAACAATTTGCTTAGAAATCTTAATTAAGGAAAAGCAACCTTCATTGCATAACAATAGGACTGACTGGTCACTATTCAGAGAAAAACTACACAGACTGATTTCACTAAATCTACCCTTAAAAACTGAGATGAGCGTAGAAACCGCAGAAAAAACATACAAGATGCAGCGTGATACGCGACTCTTGCTACAGTTGCACGCCTAAGAGGAAACGACGTGTCACGCATAATTAAGCAAAAAATAACGAAAAGGAAGCAGATGAGAAAAAATGGCAATAAGCACGAATGGAAGAAAACAAGAGAAAACAAGTTTAACAAACCAACAAAACAGCTAGGACCTAATCCATGAAGAACCAAATCAAATAATTCAAGAATATATATAGAAAGCCTAAACACCTAAAAATCCTTTACAAGTTCTGATTTTTCATACATTTAACTTGTCAGAGATCAACACCAGGATTTCATCTGATTAACAAAAACCATTAGCAAAAAAATTCAAGTTAAGACCAACTTCCTCTTCATCTTAATAAGCACTGCATCAACTAAAATTTCTATGGCAAATACAGAAAAAATTTGAAATTCAAACAAAGATTAAATGCGACCACAATGAAAATTCAGTTGGAAATATTTTATAATCCCATGTTGGTCTTTAAATTTATTCATAGGAAGGAAATATAAAAATATATAATATAGGGATCAACATCAGGATTCCATTTGATCAACAAAAACGATTAGCAAAAAATTCAAGTTGAGATCAACTTCCTTTTCTTGTTAATAAACATTACACCAACTCAAATTTCTATGGCAAATACAGACAAAAATTTAAATTCAAACAAAATATTAGATGCGGCAAAAATGAAAGTTCAGTTGGAAATATTTTATGATCCTGTTTTGGTCTTTATATATAGGAAGAAAATATAGAATTGTTAACTTCAATATTCCTGTAATTATTTCTAAGAATTCTGACTTATTTTCCGAATAATTATAAATACACAATTCTACAAAACTTTGATTCTTATAATTTCAGGAAGCCTTTTAAACAGTTACAGAAAAAATGAGGCACGATGTGAAGAAATAATAGGTACACTGTTAATATTATATCAAGTTTTGTAGTCGCTATAGCCGCGTCTGCGCTTCTAAACGAAATAACAAATAACAAGTAGCGAATTTAACCGATAGAAAATAACAGTCGTATTCGTAGTTTTGTCGTTGTTCGCTATTGCCGCGTTTAGCAATCTTAGAAAATAATAGGAATAATAGGAGGAAAATAAAATAATGCGGTGTCAACGGTCGGTCGACATTGGACAGCGTTACTGCCTAAGTTCCCAGTTGAATGAGTTACTGTTTCGAGAAGAACATTAGGAATAAGTGTAGTTTTATACTGTTAATAAACACTTTCTTTTAATAAAATATTTGGACATTCACATATATTCTTTATATACAATATCTAAGTTATCCTATCTATTTGATTACTGTAAAAATTTAAACTTAAAAACAACCAATTATAATAATAATATTTTGACTCTGCCTGTAGAGTAATATGGAGACTTGCCGCATAGGCCATTGCCAACCTTTAAATTATAAAATGACTAGACAACATTAAATACGAGCAACTACGCAAATGTCTGCATATTTCAAATGTATACTTTAATAACATTTTAATGATCGACTTCAAAATTATATGTACTAGAACACTAAACTTACAGAGATTTACCACTAAACACCAAATAACTTTTTTTGAACTTCTCGGCGCACTTTTTTTTGCATCATCAGGAGATAATTTAATCTAATTCTAAAACTAAACTGTGTTTTGAATTTGAAATGGGAATTTGAATTGAATATGAAAACCCTACCTAACGAAGCGTATAAAAATCATGAACCGTGAAGTTTCCTAAGCCTTACATTAATAATTGAAAATTTGACTGAACGGAATAGGTCCTTTATGATTTTCTTACATTTTTCTATTTGAATGCTTTCATATGGATCCAAAGCCCTATTATAATTAACACTTTTAATTAGTCTTAAATTACTAATATCTATACTGTGGTCATGTTCGGGCAACACAAGATTTTTCATTTCTCCCATATCTAATGTGGGCAATATGTTCTTTATATATTGTCAATATGGATCTTTTTGTTTTTCCAATATACCTTCGATGACAGTCTTGACAACTAATTTCGTAAATTCCCGACTTTTCATGTTGATCTACTTTATCCTTTGGATTACCCACTTCTCTTAATTTCTTCTTAATTCTCTTAATTTTTTTAACTTGTCTTAATTTATTATATAGTTTGTAGACAACCCTAATATCCCCTTTTTTCAAAATTTTGTCTAGCCCACTTGTTATTTGGACATCAAATGGTATCATGAATTTATTTGTGTTCTGATCTTTTTGAAATGTCGAAAATGTCTTTTGAAATGGTTTCTTTCAATAATTTTCTGAACTTTTTGTAATTAATGTTTTTAATTAATTTTTATTTAACTTTTTTTTTATTTATTTAAAATTGTTTTTTTTAAATAACAAAAATATCAGTCACCTGTTATTTTCTAGGTATTTTAAAATAACAGTAACTATTCCAACTGTTACCTAAAAATAACAGTTTTCCCCATCTCTGACTGAAGCTCTCATTTTCAACTAGCTATTTCCATGACACTTTATATACTAAAAATGTTTACTTACATTCATATCCAAATAAGCTAATTGGATAGTAGATTGTTTACCTGAAACAAAAATATGTAATTACTTATCCAGTCCTCTTATACCGTTAGTTTAGGTCGACCTGCGTTATAAAAAAATAGTTAATATTAAATAAAAAATTCATGAGATTCTTTAATTTATTTTTCTTTTTGAAGTTGATTACACCAATATTTTTCACCAAATAGTATTTTAATCAAAATAAGTTAGATCGAGTCAAAGATTAATTAACGCGTTAATTCATTTTCGAAATAGGATTTGGGTCATTTTAATGTCACTCGATTTAAAATTCCATGCATAGAATTAACTTTATGTGAATTTTTAAAGCGTAATTAAACCAGCAGTCATAATTGCTTTTTGGCGAATCATTATCGTCACTCTTTTTTATTTCTTAACGGTCAAAAAGCGAAGCTTTACCGAAACTTCAAACGTTTCAAAATTGACTTTAAAAGTGATAAAATAGGAAAATTCACAATTGAATTGGCTTAAAAATAAGAGAAAGAATTCATAAAATATTCTTAAAATCGTACACAAAAATACTCTTATAGAAGCTATCAATGTATGTACCTAACAAAATTATTTTCTGATTAATTCAAAATTTTACCAACAAACGGACGGAATACCAATGGGAAGCCCCCTAAGCCTTCTTTTGACAGAAATTTACAAAACTAATTTTGAAAACAATTTATTTAACGACAGTAATTATATAAGACCAATTATGTCGATGATATTATTTGCATATGGACGGATACCGAAAGACTATTGGGTCAATTTCATAAATATTTAAAAAGTGTAAAGGCAATTATCCAGTTCGCAATAGACATAGAGGGATAGTTCATAAAATTTTTTAGATTTAAAAATAATAAGAACATCGAATAAATTAGAATACAAAATATTTAGAAAAGCCACGTATACCAATACAACTATTCACCCAAGTTCAAATCAGTCATAAAATATAAAAATTTCCACCTTTCACAGTATAACCCGCAGACTTCTAACGATTCCACTTAAAAAAGTTCAGCTATGAAAAAGAACTTAATATAATAAAAAATATCGCAAAAAATAATGTATATCAGCCCAGCATTATAGATAAAATGATAAAAAACAAGATTAAGAAAAACAACATCAAACATTATATGCCACCGATTTATGAACACCCCAAAAATTGGTATGCTATAATCATAAATTAAGTTCCATTTAAAGAAGAAAATATTAATATTATCTCTGTTAATAAGAATAATCTTGTATCGATATTAAATAATAACAAAGAAAGAGCAAAATTGTATGACAAATGAGGAGTATTCGAAATAAAATGTAATATGTGTACCGCTATATATATATATATATATATATATATATATATATATATATATATATATATATATATATATATATATATATATATATATATATATACATTCTAGATTTACAATCTACTACAATGTAGGTTCCTACCTACGATGGTAGGAACTTAAACAAGCAAGTCACTAGTTTTATAGATCGATAAATCAGTAATGTACAATCAGTAATGTACAAAGTTTTCACTAAGATAATTTCTAAAAGGATATTAAAAAAACTGAATGACGCACAACCAAGAGAACTAGCAGAATTCAGAAGTGGATTAGTACAATGGATCACATCCAGGTTGTACAGCAGGCCATAGAAAGGCATAACGAATACACCATGCCACTGTGCTTGGCTTTTATCGACTACAAAAAAGCTTTTGACTCCATCTCAAAGCATGCAATAATGGAAGCACTGCTTAGCCAAGAGGTAGATAAAGCATATGTAAACCTATTAGGATCGATATATGATGGAGCTACAGCCACAATTCACCTTCATGATCTTGAAGTGGGAATTAATGTAGAACGAGGTGTACGGCAGGTTGACGCAATATCACCTATTCTTTTCTCGGCTGGCCTTGAAAAAGTATTCCGTAAACTAGATTGGGAACAGGATGGAGTAGAGACCAATGGTGCAAACTTAAACCATCTTAGATTTGCAGATGATATCGTTGTACTTTCACAAGACCCAGGGGAGCTGCAAAGACGCATACAATAACTGCAAAGGGCTGGCGAACTATTTGGCTTGAAAATAATCCTGAAAAAAAGTCAAAACGTTCAATAACTTCGCTCAGGGCATAAAATTTTCAGTTTTAGGAAGGGATTTGGAGATTGTGGACAGCTTTATATACCTTGGGCAGAGGATTTCAATGAAGAGAAATATCGCCCGGGAGGTGAAACAGCGTTTAAATGTGGCTGGCAGGCATTTGGCAGGCTCAACATTGTGTTTAAGAGCAGACTCCCACTTTGCCAGAAAAGAAAAGTCTTCGATCAGAGCGTTCTACCCGTTATGACATACAGAAGTGAAACTTGAACACTCACATCGCAATCAATTCAGAAACTTCGGGTAGCACAGAGGAGAATGGAAAGATGTATGCTTGGCATTACAAGACGAGAGAGAAGGTCCTGCGCATGGATCAGGGAACAAACGAAAGTCTGTGACATCATTGAAAGAGTAAAGCAATTGAAATGAAGATGGCCAGGCCATATAGCGAGGTGATGGGACGACAGATGGACCAAGGCAATCCTGGAGTGGATACCGCTTGATCGCAAACGTCCGCGAAGAAGACCGAAAGCACGATGGATTGATGAGACCGTTAAGTATATTGGACCAGAGTGGCAGATGAAAGCCCAGGACCGTGAAAGTTGTATATATATATATATATATATATATATATATATATATATATATATATATATATATATATATATATATATATATATATATATATATATATATGCTCGGTAGATCGGCAGAACGGGCAGATCTCTCAATGACTAAGGCTAAAAGAACATAAATACTCAAATTTACATAATCAAAGAAATACGGGCTTTGCCGAACATTGTATAGATCACAACAATTTTGTTGACACCAATAATGCCAAATTAATACATGGCTGCAATAAAACCAGGTTGCTAAATTACTTGGAAATTTACGAAATTAAAAAAGCCATATACGATGGTAAAATCTAACAAATACCCAGCTAGATTTCGGAAATATCCCATTTATTAAAAGTGTCATAAATTTTACGACACAAAAAAAAATCGACCTCTATTAGACAGAACTTTGAAATTTTAGTTTAGTTTATAAATAACTCTCTTTGAGAATGTTCGCGAGGCTGAAACATGTCAGAGAATATCTTGAAAACATTGTTAAATAAATACCAAGTGTTTTAATTATTATCATTGTTACAATGTTTCACCAAGAACCAGCACCATCGTGCAATAGATTAAAACTATAAAAAATAACTGTCCCTTATACTTTTACTCACGATATATATTCTTAATATTTCCGTCGCCCCCTTAAAAGCACGATACCTTATGTCCATATCGCCACCGCTTTTGGATGATGCAAACATTGACGAAGGACACACATGGATATTAATCAGCTATTCGTTATGGAAACAATCCATTCATGAAGCGAATAGTTACGAGACTATAGTACATACAAGACAAAATGAGAACGGCAACGAGCAACCGCAAACAAACCCAAAGACGAGATTGTATTTGGACGAATTTCATGGTCTTCAAGCGGTGAGAGTATAAAGAAATTAGATGGGATGATAATTCTCCTGCATACAGTATGCTCCCAATTAAGAAAATTATTTTGTTGGTATTTTAAAAGTTTTGCTTTCTTCTTTCTGTATCATTAATATTTTTTTATTCGTTCCGTCATCTTTTTTTTTTCTCTGTATGTGTGTGTAGAATCTGTTACTACTCGGGTGTGAGACTTGAAACATCTACTCCAAAATCAATATTATATAGGTCTAGAAATAGTACTCAGAACTGATGTATGTATATTCACGACAGCATATCCAATGATCATGTGAATCTATTACACCGCTTTGATCTAGAGATTTTTTAGCCAGTTATTTTTTTTCAATTTCAATTGGTTATGCTCTTATCAAAAACCTATAAAGATAAACACTTTACCAACCTCGTTTTCGAAAACTGACTAATGACTATACCAGACGATGAACCTCCATCAAATAGTGAGGTTTTTAAGGATGGTAATAGTTGTCTAATAATTCCACTCAGATTTTCACAGAACGAATCTTTTCATGCCAGTGCGGTTAAGGTATCACAATAATCTTATAAAAATATCTATTTCGTTTCGGAAATGCCAATTCGGCAAAAACATAAAGCTGTCACATATGCATCAAATGAGCTGTTAAAGAGGCCTTTTTGCACGAAAATACAAAGTGGGCTAGTGGAGAATATTAAAAGTATTCAAAAACAAGGACAGTTTTATTTTACGTGCTCTACCTAAACATTCCTAATCCTTCAGTCGCCATGAATCCCTAACAAGCATCTCCTCAGACCGGTTTTTGGCCTTAAACCGTCATTAGTCGGGCTGTGTGTATTTTCTGCATGTTATCATGCATATATATAGTGTATTTTCATACATATCTGGTATATATATATATATATATATATATATATATATATATATATATATATATATATATATATATATATATATATATAGTGTATTTTCATACATATCTGGTATCTGAATATAGGATCTGGATTTGGGTTTACACTGTTACGAACCACCGGATGGCTTGAGCTGCATTTTAATGCTGCTTTCAGCCGATTTGACCGATTAATATGGTCAGGACCCTGGTCAATCCTTCAGTTGCTTTCGAACGTTCAACTCCGACTGATGACGGCTTGAGGCTAGAAACCAGTCTCGGGAGATGATTGTTGGCATTTGATGGCGAAGGATTAAGAATTTTTACCTGAAGCACGGAAACAGTTTTCCTTGTTTTTAAATATGTTCAAGCTTTTTTTTTTGTTAAACCCAATAAGTATTACATTAGCATTTTATTCTATCAGAACAATTCTATTGTTCTGATAGATTCCATCAGAGTTTGGAAACAAAAATGTCTTAATTTTTTAGCGGTGATTGAACATGACGCGCAGTTGTTTGAACCTGGCATTACTGGTAGTGAGTACTGGATTTTTGGAAACGACCCGGAAACAAAGCGCTAGACCCAGTTTTTTGATAGCCAGGAAATCCATAAGAAATCTGTGCTTCAATGCAAAATGTTAAACTAGCATTTTTATCGAGAATTTCTTGCAAGATTTCGAAAAAGAGTAATTCGTTTGAGATCGATCATCAAGAACACCTGTGTGCTACATCACGACAATGCACCTTGTTACAGAGCGATTTCAGTTAACGAGTTTTTGGGAAGTTAAAACATCACTATGACTCGGCTGCCTCCTTGTTCAACAGAATTGAGTCCTTGTGACTTTTTCCTCTAGGGCACCATTGTAAGGTAACATGCTGTTCAGTTTCAGTATCTGATTTCCAGTACTGCTATGAAGAGTAGACAAATGGTGTCCAGCGTTATGGGGCATTTCAAAGCAACTACTTTTAAGGAAATAATGTATAATTATTGTATAAATGTATAAATTTCAATTAAATATAAATATTATTAAAACAGTCTAATTACATTATTTACACACCTCGTACATGTAGAGTTAAACAACTAAATTTGAAAAAATTCTGAATCTTCTCATAAAACGTAATATATGTTTAAACTGCCATGTTATTTTTTTTTTTTTTTAATTATTGAATTTGGAAAATTTTTCCACCTTTAGCAAATTTGGTAGATTCGTATTTATGGATGGCGGCAGATGGAATAGAAAACCGTTAGGTTTTCAAACCGCAAACGAAAAATAATACTGAGACGTGAGCAACGTATACTCACCGACTTTGGCATCGGCAATTGAAAACCGCAAACCCGTAAGGCAGTTGTCGGTTTATTTTACATTTTCTTTGTTTCACATTTTATCTGTCGGTGCAATATAGCAGAAAATATACATTTGCATCACCCACCAATACACACGATAATTAGCAATGTAACTGACCCAGAAATGTGTTGAATCGACAAATTTATATTAGCGACTAGCGTTGTTAGCAACTAATTTTAATCACTAGTAACTGTTTCATTTATCATTGATAGAATTGTAATGTTTGTCTAATTCAAACTACTCCACTCCTCAAAGTTTTTTGTCAATATTATTTCAGTCAGTACATTTTTGTATTTAATTCATATTATTCTGTAAGGTTTAGAAATGAACAAAATGTTTAAGTTTAAAATGTATACAAAAAGTTTGACGAGTAGTAGAAATATAATTAACTTAAATAATTTATATTTTATGATATTAATAGCAATATAAGTTTTCCATTATATCATGTATAGAGATTATGTTCATACACTATGGCTTTTTTAGAAGCTGTCAATCAATAAATACCACAAAATATTGATACCTGATAATCTCGTAAATTATCAAATATCCATATGCAAAATTGTTGAATTGATATGCTAACATCTTCTGACATCAAAACAATCATATAAATTATAATGTATAAAAACTATAATAAAATATACTAATAATAAAGTACTAATAATAAAATATAATCCATGATGTCGTTGCGAAGTATAATGAGTCAGAGATGTCCAACAAAGATTTTGCAATACTGATAAGAAAAACTCACTCAAAGGAGCGCGTTGTCAGGCCGCCCGACACCATTCAACGGGCTCAGGAGCTGACTTTTGAGGATCTGGCGCAGTCGATTCGAAAATTGTCATCGGTTCTCTTATGAGTGAAAAACTAGCGACGAATCGTCGAGAAAGACCTCCGCTACAAGTCTTACATAACTAAATGACGAATATATTTTCCGAAACTGCCAGGACAAAGCGAGTTGAACGCTGCAAGCCGGTTTTGTATTCCTTAAAAAATAATGCTGCCGGACGTCTCAGGTTTTTTCTGACTAAAAAATGTTTGCTGTCGATGCAAAAATCAATCGAAGAAATGATCGCTCGCTCGCACATGACCTAAAAGGTGTTCCCATTGTTTCCAGACCAAAATTTCCGGCGAATGTTCACGTGCCAACTATTGTGTCCAGTGACGGTGATCTAATACCACCGCATTTCTTTAACAAAGGGGATATTAACATAAAAGAAGTTTATTTGCGTGTTCTGACAAATGTAATGAAGCCATGGATAGAAACTGTATCGTCTAGAAAGCTGTATGTTTTTCAGCAGAACGGTGCGCCCGCCAACACAAGTCATTTGGTTCAAAATTTGTTGTCGAACAACGTTGAAATGTTTTGGTGGTAGAAAGAATTGTGGCCTCCCAACAGCCCAGATTTATAACCTTTGGACTTCTATGTATGGACCGTAATTAAAATGGTCACCAACAAGTCCAGACATCCAAACGTCACTGAGAGCCGCTGTTGAAGCGGCATTAGCCGATATGGACCGTGACGCATTAAAACGAGCCTGCGAGCGCTTCAAACCGAAAAGGGAGACGGTCATTCAAGCAGGGCAAGAATATATTGAGTAAATGTGTTCTTTATGACCTTACAAACAATTTAGTAAAAAAAAACAGTTTAGTAAAAAACAATTTAGTAAAAATCTAGTTGTAAACTTTTCCGTTTTTAGAATAAACATTTTATTTGAAAAAAATATTTAATTTGTCCGGATTTTCAATTGTATGGTTGGTGATTCGACTAATATTTGATGTTACTAGATCAAATAAAATTTTACATTTTTTAGAATGAGCTTACAATACTACTACCAAGACGTGAGAAGCAAACGATCACTAACATTACACCTAATATCCTGAAATCAGCGAATTTTATTTTTAGTAGTTTGTCAAAAATTTTACACTTCCTCCCCAGTCCCCGCCGTGAGAATGTGCAAAAAATTAAAAGTGGTCCTATGGTGATGAGACTCACCTATCTGGTAAAGAATTTTACGTAGAATCGACTGGCGAATCGAAGCGCTCATCGCTATCTGTAATAGTTTTTTGAATATTCTTGAAAAACTTAGCGTTTTGAGATGAGGGTGATGAGAGCTTTAAAGATAATGAGCGTAGTGGTGGCCATCAGATGTTGACGACGGCGATGACCAATTGAGAGCCTTAGTCGAAGCCAATCCATGTACACCTGTTCGGGAGCTTGCCTCTGAATTAGACATAATGCATGTGACAATTTCTAACTAATATGAGGAGAATAACCTAATATGAAGGAGATTGAAAAGTCAAAAAAGCTCGATAAATAAGTGCCGCACGACTTGATTGAAAATCAAAAATATCGTTGCTTTTAATAAAATAAAACTTTCAAATACTAGTAGCGCCATCTCTGGCTTAGGGAGGTACATATCATACAGCCCTCATATATACAAATATTTATGATAAATCGAACACCAGATTCAGCTATATTTGATTAAAATGTGCTAATGTAATTTAAAAAAATATATGATTTTAGTTAAAATGCTATTTACTAATGTGCCTGAATACTAAATACTATCTAAGTTATACCCTCTAGCATTGCCTTTGTTCTGATCTTCTTACATAACTCTTAAAATAGAGTAGCAGTATATCTACTAGGGAAGAGATAATGTGCAAGAACCATATCTAAATCAAACTAAAATTAAACTTATATGCTATGCATAAAGTTGAACACAAAAACTGATGCACTATTAGTTTGTTAAATCTTTATGTTCCCTTCATGTTAGAAAATTCCGATTCACGAAAATAATTGCTGCGGACCATCAGGTGACTCTAAGAATTACTGAAGGTGCATCAGATGTTGACTTGTCTCTCCTCTAAAGGGCAAGCTAACAGTGTTGTCTGACCGAACGCTACACCACATATTTCATTACTTTTTTAACATACCTCGTGTACTATATCACGTATTGTAAAATATCATTTTAATAAATAGCTGCTAATCAGTGTCTCTAATGTCCGTATGGCCAAAAATACAGATTAGCATCAAAGATGTACTAGATTAGCTATAAAAAAATTCCTTATTCTAAAACCTTGAATATCAAAAAATATGTATCAAAATGCAATAACATTTTTTTATATTCAATCTTTAAATTATACAAATTTTTTCACACACTACTCGGAACTTTTTTGTTTCGTTTTACAGTTGAAACCTTATTACCCCCGTGCCATCTTATATCTTATCCAACGAAAGCATTCTCGACACGGACAATTTATTTCCTGTAGGGGAGGTTACATTTTTATTCCTCTTCGTCAATCCATCATTGTTTCCGATGCCGTACACTAAAGGTTTCTTCGTCCAGACACCCGGAACGATTTATTGAAAAATTGATTTAACAGGAGTGCACCTTACCGCTTCTGAAATAACTTTATGAAACTTTCAGCCATCGCGCCTCTCTTCGCCAAAGTCTAACTGGAAAAATGGGAGAGTTTGTAACTAGATTTCGTTTCAAGAGTGCTTTCCCGTTTCAATACCACAGCATCTGGCATAAAGTTAAGATTAAGGATAAAATATATAAAAAGAAGAAAGTGCTTTTATCGTTGTGTATTATGGAAACATTTATTAATGTATATTTTATATCTAAGGATAACCAATATTCTTCACATAAGTACCACTCTATTTTAAATTCATGTAATATTATGTATATTATACCAAAAACTTTTGTAATCGTAAAAGATTTAAACTTTTTTCATTTCATTTTTTTCGGCTTCTTCGTAAAGCGTCTTCATTTTTAAAATGAAATAAAAATAATTCTAGAATATAAAACATTTAATTAATTCATATATACTATTATTATAATTATGTATATTAATATAATAATTAAGTATTAATTTATATATAAAGTTTCTCCAAGTTTACCACTGTTTTGGCGAATTTAAAGATGACAGGGGGGCAATTGCAATCTAAAATGTGGTTTTCAAAAAACAAGGAAATCTCTTCCATGCAAGCTGCAAAAATTTACCCAATCCTTCAGTTGCCATTAAACGCTCCCCAAGCGTCTCCCGAAACCAATTTCTGGCTTAAAGCCGCCTTCAGTGTGATTCGAGCTGAATGCACGACCAAATATATCGGCCATGTCGGGTGTAGGCTATAATCAAATGTAGCTAACGCCATCCTGTGTTTCGCAGCAGTACTACTGGGTGAAATCATTCGTGACCGGCCCATGTTTGGGCCGGCATTGCATCATGGGCTCATGGAGAATGTTAAAAATATATTTAAAAAGAAATTTCTTCCGAGATCCACGACAAAATTAGTCCATTCCTTCAGTTGCAATAAAACGTCAGCAAGCGTGTCCCGAGACCGGTTAAGGTCAGAAACCGGTTTCGAAATCTCTATTTCTTCATTTATGGTGTTTGATCCCTACAACATGGAACGAGTTCTTGGATGCATTTACTCGATTATTCAGTACTCAGTAAATCATCAAAATGGTTTGCTAAATCTCAAAAATTCCCACATGTGGCAACTAGTGAAATATCCATTACATACATCGTAATGCTGTTGACATACGCGAAGAAACGCCAAAAAAGCATGTGGAAATCATGACATTACTGCAGAACATACTCTGGCATAATAATTAAGTGCAAAGTTAATTTATGCTTGAAAATATGTATATTGTAGACCTTGATCATTATGTTATTCACCTAATTTGGATTCTTGTGGATATTTTCTATCTTCAATATATATATATATATATATATATATATATATATATATATATATATATATATATATATATATATATATATATATATATATATTGTAACGTTTGGGTTTTCACCTCCGTTACGAATGTTTTCCTTCGTATTTGCCGATTCCCAATCTCCGGCGGACCTTACTCATTTTCTGATTATTTTCTGATTATATCCGCATGGCGGTGACCTCTCTTATCCATTTAAGGAAACACCCCGTCCATTGTGCAGATTCCGCCATCCCTATCCCTTCCAAAATCCCTTTTTCGACCTTGTCATTTGTCTCGGTACGACTAACGCTGCCATTGACAATTAACCGGTTATTTGGTGATATGTCTGTCGGCGACTAGCAGTGTGGCGTGCTCCCTTCTTCATTAGTACCTACTACCATGGTAAGTTTTCTTTACCTCAAGGCTGTTTTTGTAATTCGATGGGTTGTTCCATTGTACAGGGTCTATTCTCCTTCTAAGTCCAGGTCTATTTCTGCTTCTAAGTCGACGCCTATTTCTATTTCTATTGCTACCTCGACGTCCATTTTTACGTCTACGTCTGTGTCAGCTCCTGTTTCTTATTCTGCTTCTGCTACTTCTACCACTGCAAGCCTATTGTAACAGCCACACCACCAAGGCTTCTGCAGCAAATTACCACCTGCCGTACACCGCCAGCAATGGTGATATAACGCCGATCGCTGTACCACTGCCGTACCTTTGGTCCGAACAGAGCGCCCGATACCTGCAAGCTGCTGTCCGCAGATAAGTATCGCATGTCGCATTTAAGATGAAAAGACCCCTATATTATATAAGGAATACCAGTTTGAATTTTTGCACAGTCGTACAGGTTGATGGGTCACATTTTATAAGATACTCAACTCTGAGTATAAAACTAACAGAAAGGAGCCTTGCCTACCTTTGTGCACATATAAATGGAGACGGAAACGGCCATATTAAAACATCACAGATGACTCATTGTTTGAAATTTTGGTAGTTGTTGTGTAGATTTGAGTAATTTTGGTCTGTTTTAATCAATATTAAGTGCCCAATAAGTGTACTGGTATACTCTTTTTGTGTGTTCTAGTGTAAATACATATTAATACTTATTATATTGACAATAAAATCAATAATATGGGAAGTAAAGTAAATACACAAAATATGGTTAGTTTTGTTAGTGCATCTTGTAGTTGTTCCCTGACACGAAAAAAACAAAATTCACGAGTAACATTACATAGGTAAGTGCTTTTAATTCTAAATTTGTCAGTTCTTTAGAAATAGAAACGTAATTTGTTTGAATGACATTTTAAATTTATGAAGCCAACATATCGCCGGGTATGCATAGACGTAGTCAAATTTATTTAGGTAAAATAATATAATTATAATGTTATTCAAGATAGTGATTATCTTTTTTTAGAACTTAATTTTTTAACGTATATTCTAAAATGTTTAGTTTTCTGAGATACTGGGCCTTAACATTTCAGATTACTGTTTTGTTTTCGTTTTGATACTTATAAAACATGTTACTTTACTCACATAAAGAACTTATAAAATATAACTAATAATACAGAGTGTTACCTTTTTTACAATCCTTTTCTTTCAGAAATTATTGTACTAGTAAATGTAAATGTTACTTCCATTTTGATTTGGATTTTATGTTATTAAACCAGTTTATCTTTTTTCAAGATTTCCCAAAATCCAAATAGAAAAACTCAGTGGATTCATTTTATTAAAAAGCCAGACTTTATTCCAAACCGCAGTAGGTTTTTATATTCCCATCATTTTAATGAGGATTGTTTTGATCGAATATCTAAGTTAAAAGTGAGACTACTACCAAATGGTGTTCCAACAATTGAAGTTGACTGTTTGAAATAAGTATTTTTTTATTTTATCATTTTGATAAACATCTTTCATAGCATTTACTCTTGAAGGTTAGCTTTTTTTAGTTGTGAAAAATGAGTTTCAAATGAGGTAAACTCGAGTAGAGTTTATATCTAATACTTTAAAATTATTGATTGATTTGCCCGTTACTTTGTGATTTTTTAAAAAGGGAATAAAACAATTGTTTACTTTGTTATCTATCACTTTTATTTTTAAAACAAAATGTGTGTGACTATAGTTTCGTAAAACGACTTTACATTCTCAAACACTACTTTAAAACTAAGTTAAAATAAACAAACTTAAACTTAAACTTAGTAGTGTTTGAGAATTTAAAGTCGTTTTACGAAACTAGATTCACACAAATTTTGTTTTAAAAATAAAAGTGATAGATAACAAAGTAAACATTTTTTTTATTCCTTTTTTCTAATACTTTAGTTATTGACTATTTACACTGCAAGAATTAATTATATTTGTAAAAATGCTGTAGTGGATGAAAAAATTCGAAGTACATATACAAAGTTGATTTTATTTAAGGCACATTAAACACTGAACAACTAAATACAGAAAGGATATATGTATTTTAATAATAAATAATTTAGTGAATGTTACGTCTTTTTAATTCATTTACGAATATATGCCTAATTTAATATGAACATCAACTCGATGCAAGATGCAATTGATTACCTAACCAATGTTTGGAACTGATATGATTTTATGACAATATATTTCAACTGTAACCAACTGTAAACTTTTATGAGTTTCTTGTTTTATTCATACTGCCCTACGCCACTGCCAAACCGGAAACAGTAGTCATCCATATGCAGGTACCATTCCGGTCCCACTTACAGAATCATATGCTCTTTCCTGTAGTTTTATATTCAAAGACTCAACTGAACTCTGAACTAGCCTGCTCAGGCTACCACGAATTCATAGGATCAATTCTCGATATTTTGTTGCGCGTTAGAGATATCGATAAAAAGGTATTAGAAAAAGTTATTCAGAATATTATTTTAGCCTCACATACCGAGTTTTATGACAAAATACGCATTTTTAATTTTTTCATTATTTTGGTCTTTACACAAAATTATTATAAGTTTATTTTTGAATTTGATAATCAGTATGCCATGGAAAGTAATAATTTGACACTAGTGTTAAATGTCAGTCAGATTAAACATTGAGTTTATTGCGTTAAGTTCTAGTCAGTGATCACAGAATTAATCTGCCATTAACTAAGAGCAAAAATAGAAATAATTCGATTGTTTGGTGATTGTGCTCGTAGCAGCAGAGAGACATCCCCAACGTGATCGCAAGATTTCCATCTCTAACGTGCTCCCATTTCTCATGGAAAAGTAACCACTGTGCACGTTCTTTTCAATGAAATTGGCAGTGTTATCCATTGTAAATCCATTAAAAAGACCAACCTCGTCGAATACACCCGCATCCTGAGGATAACGATATATTGGCGGCAAATCGAGCAAATTCATGCATGAGCTTTCGAGATTTACCGTTTTAACTGAATATTAACAAGGATAAAATCAGATGTTTCGTTCGTCACAAAATCAAGCTTTATAAACCAAAGTTCTTATACACGTTGAAAGAAGGTGATGATAATAAAAGATCAGATTATTGTTATTGAGACCAAGGTAAATTTTTAAATTACAGACATTTCCTGAAGAAGATTATGTTTACTGATAAGGCTACATTCACCACTAACGGGGTTGTATCATCTCAAAACTGTAGATATTGGGCCAGAACTCCTCACTGGGTTATAAATTGTAAAGGCCAATATTCCCAGAAAGTCAATGTCTGATGTGGGATTTTAGGAAACCGAATAATTAGTTCTTTTTTCTTTAATGAATCATTGAATGCTGGTCGTTTAGTTAACTTCTTCAATGTGGAATTTTGGAATGTGCGACAGGATATATATTTGCAGCTAGATGGTGCATCCATCCACAATTGGAGGATTGTTCGTCAATGGTTGAACCAAAAATTTCCTATGCGCTGTATAGGAAGAAACAGTCCTTTTGAACTGTGGCCTCTTAAGTCTCCTGATATTACATCCCTCGATTTTTATTTTTGGGGAATGGTCAAAAATAAGGTCAAAAATAAGGCATAGAAATCGAGATGAATTTCTGGGCCAGAATATGGCAAGCCTGACAAGAAATCAGTATCCCGGAACTTAGACGAGTAGCTAAACAGAATCGAAAAAGAATCAAAAAATGTGTTCGAATAGAAAGAGGATTAGTTGAGAGAGATCACACACAGTTGATAGTTAATTATTCGTATTATGAAAATTATTGTTGTATACTTTTTCCTAAATTTAATCAGTTACTAAAAATTGTTTTCCCGTAAGAATTTAATAATTACTCCTTTATAAGTGCTATTTATTTTCCTGAAATATTTTAATATATAATACTATTAAATTGACAATGTATCAAGCTTTTACTTTACATGGAACACTAATTATCAAATTCAAAAATAAACTTAATACGTAATATAGTGTGTACGGACCAAAATAATGAAATTTGTGTATAGACCAAAATAATGCAAAATAAAAAATACGAATTTTGACATAAAACTCGATATGCAATATATAACGCGAAGCAAATTATCGATAATTGACCTTGTTTGTGAATTCGTAGTAATATGAGTTTAAAGTTCAGATTTCAGTAGAGTATCTTAAAAGATCCCCATCGATTTGAACTTGATGAACTTTGACTGAATTTTAAACACCCTACTACGAATTTACAAACAAGGTCAATCCTGAATATTTTGCTTCGCGTTGGAGATATCGAAAAAAGTTATTAGAAAAAGTTGTTCGGAATATTATTTTAACCTCAAATACCGAGTTTCATGATAAAATTCGCAGTTTTAATTTTGTTATTATTTTGGTTTATACACTAAATTATTACAAGTTTATTTGTT
>JARFXV010002267.1:145000-175894 GCA_031761425.1 Cosmopolites sordidus
TAAGTTTTCGATTTACCACATTGAGGCTGGTATAGTATCAGGTATACATTTGTTATATTATTATTATTATTATTATAGAGATTTTGCTTTAAGGAAGCTTTATTTTCGGAACAGCTTAAAGCAATACAATCATAACTTACAATATCAATAAATGAAAAATCGAATCTTTTTAAAATATTCCAAACATTTCCAACAGTAGTCGAATTTTTATCCATTATTTTTCTTATCCAGTAATATAATATGAAATTTACATTAACTTGAAATTGGAGAAATAAAAATAAGATACGCTAGACGACTTTATAGATCCTTAAAATCAAATAAAGGCAACCCGTACGACCCAATATTTCAGCAGATTATAAAGAAAAAGTTTTTAATAGAAAATCGATCGAAATCTGAAGTATGTTCGACTGGCAGGGAATCCTAACTATTTCCGAAATGTAAAGGTTCGCAATTGAAATTTATTATAATAGGAGATTTTCACTATCCCGTGCAGTTAGTTAGACGGACGATTCATTTCCGATCATGAAAAATGATTTGAAATATTGCTACTTGACTTCTTGAATCAAGATTCTACAGCTATATATTCTGAAGTAAATTAATGGCTATGTAGATCACTGCAAAAGACTGTTAACAATAGTTATAATCACAATTTATTGGTTACTAATGACTATTAATTTTCAAAATACCCTTCACTATAAATCAGTAATTTTGGATTGTTAAACCAATATTCGAATCATTTATACCCCTCAGAATTAGCAATTTCAGGAACCTCAAATTCAAAAAATTTTCATATAATGTCATAGGTAAGGATAATTTGACGATTTCCATTAACTTTACGAAATTCACTGAGAGCTTCCGATAAATAAACTATTGTGTCCCAATCAATAATCAGTCATTTAATTTTAAAAGTACAATAACCACGTGATTAGAACAAGTAAAGAGCAAATGTTGATGATCACATTTTTTGAAACACAGAGTGAATGAAAGCACTTTTGTTAGTGTTAATGCAATGGGACCCAAAAGAGTAAAATATTAATTTGTTTCGGGCTTCTTCGAAAACATTCAAATTACATGATACGCATTTACTTACATCAATTAATACCAGCTTCATTTAAATGTTGGTCAAATTGTACGCAATGTATGCAATGTTATATGTTTTATAGTATTTATTTTCCTGACCATGCGATATATATATATATATATATATATATATATATATATATATATATATATATATATATATATATATATTTGTGTGTGTGTATGTATACAGGGCGTCCGAAAATAACGTCGAAATATTTTGGGAGGTGACACTAGGGAATAAACCCATTCCAAAAAAAATTCTTATAAACATACCCCACAAATAATATCTTAAAAGCGCTAGAGCCCATTAAAGGCGGAACTCTGAAGATGATTCTTTCGGAATATTTTCAAAATGGTTTATGCTAAAGTACGGATAGACTGTTTTTATTATATTCCAGAAAAGTGGCACATATACGTCATCCGACGGGAAGTCGCCGAAAACATAGGTTTTTGATTGTGAATAGGGTCTTCCTATTCTTGATGAGATAGCATATGTCGGTACTATGTGGAGTCTAAACATCAAGAAACGAAACATATGCCCTCCAGTTAAAGGGATGGGTGGGGCTCATTGAAGACAAAATTGGGATGGATTCACAATGATACAGTCCCACATTTCAGAATATATTTATCTTTTACCTCCCCGCGACTTCCCTGAGGAGTGGATTTTTATGAACCTTCCTCTTTATCGATCATCTACGACGCATGAAGAAGTTTTATGCCAAATTTCAAGTCTGTAGGACTTTAATTTTAAAAACGGGCTTATAACTATGTTTTACTCCCCCGCAAGCCCTCTTAGGAGTTACTTTTCATGAACCCTCTACGACGCATGAGCGAACATCTACATCGCATGAGCGAACATCTACGACGCATGAGGGATATTCCTACCATCTACATCTACAAGCTACTGATAGGGACCAATTCCACAAACGGATGTACTTCCTAATATATATATATATATATATATATATATATATATATATATATATATATATATATATATATATATATATATATATATATATATATATATATATATATATATATATATATATATATATATATATATATATATATATATATATATATATATATATATATATATATATATATATATATATATATATATATATATATATATATATATATATATATATATATATATATATATATATATATATATATATATATATATATATATATATATATATATATATATATATATATATATATATATATATATATATATATATATATATATATATATATATATATATATTGGACTATATTGGACTCTTCATAAGTTTAAGTAATTTACAGAGCAATATATAAATTTTACAGAGCAATTCTGTGACTGCTACCCTAGTTGTTAATTATGCTGTTTATGCATATAGACAAGAGACAGACTAATTAAGGAGATTATCAGTTAATAATTGTTCGAGTTCCTTGCGATCGAATTATCGAAGTAGAATTGAACATTGTTTACTTCAACAACAAACATGCTGGCAAAATTATCTTTAAAGACTTCATCAAAACTAGACGATCTAATTGTTGGTATTATATCCTTAACTTAATTCTCGGCCCTTACGTCTTATCGACTCCAAAATCTTCAGATTCGAATCAGAAGTTTTAAAAGCTCTAAGATAATCTAAAGAAGCGAAAATCGTTCGTTAATCTTGGTAAGCTATCAACCAGTATTGCAAAACTAACTAAATATCCACGCCAGAAAGGTAATGCTGTGTACATGGTGGAATCAGCTAGGCGTCGTGCCTTATAAGTTGCTCCAATCTGCACAACAAATATAATTAAAATAATATACATGCATTTTGTTAATTAAGGAAATATCGCACAAAAACGTTTTTTCAAACTAATATCCGTCATAAAAATAAAGTTTTATCTAAAAATTTTATAAATCAAGTAGTAAACAAGAACAGGGCTAACAAAGAAAACTGAAAGATATGACATTAACAATACGCAAAATTATGAGTAAAGCCGCAAGCGAAAAATTGCTACAAAATATGAGATGAAAAATTCAGGGAAATAGTCAAAGAAATATACACACATATTTTCATAAAGTTATCTACATATACTGATAATAAAGTTAATCAGTTTTAATGTCCGTAAGTTTGGAAACAACGTAGCAAACACGAAGTTTCTCAATTATCACACTGACCCCATTAGAAACCATCCCACTCTAATATCCAAATAGACGAACACCTTTTAATAGAACCTCTTCGTTGTACAGCTCCATTCGTTCGACCCCTTTCAGTGGAGATTCCTCGCAATCACGTGATTATTGCCGAGTACATCGACGCCGGATTGCGACGCAGAGCAGAATGACGACGTTGGTCGTAAAAGGTTTAAGGAGCAAAATGATGTACCGCACCTGTCGAGTTTCTTGAGGTTTAATACGACAAGTTCGGTGAAGAATTTCAAGGTTTTACTATTTTACCCTGAATTCTGAAGATTTGAAATTGTTGAACGTGAGTTTTTCGTGTCCTCATAACTTGAAAGGAGATATTACTTGGTTGCGGTATAAAATATGTTGTTACATTTGACACCACATAAGAATGCTATATATTTCGAGTCAGTCTGTCACTTAATTGCTATTTAAAAAATAAATCAGAAAATAATATTATTTGCATATTTTAAATATATTTATCCATTATTATTCATCCAATTTTCCATATTCATCCATATTTATTTTATGTCTTTCAAAGTAATCCCCTCTCATTTCGATATACTTTTTCCAACGTTTTTTCCAGTATTAGGAACCGTTTTTACACCGAACTTGTGGTATTTCCTTTGGAAAGCAAACCCTCTTAAATGGCTTCTTTGAGTTTAAAACTTTTCGTTCACGAAAACAGGGAAAACATGAGAACAGGAAAAAGTCACATGGTGGTGCATCTGGTGAATATGATGCTTGTGAAATGATGTTTGTTGGATTTTTAGCGACAATTTGGTGAATAATTATTCCGAAGCGCAATGGGCGTTATCGCAAAGCAAAAACTATTAATTGTAGTCCCAGAAATCTTTCGAATGTTCTCCGAATGAACTAGTATTGACCAGTTAAAAAGAACTCTTAGTAAAAAGTGAAATAAAGGTAATACACGGTAATCAAAGAAAACAATAATTCGCTTAGTTGTTAAGTTATTTCTGTGTGTGTGTAGATCGATGACTCATCGCAAGTAATTATGCAGAACGTCATCATCCAAAGATAGAATCTGTTCAGCACCTTCAGCGCGAAAATTTTTTAAAATTAATTTAGTTTTCGGAACAAGACGAGAAAATACACGAGGCAAGCCTTAATATATTAAATTGGCCCAAATAGTTTTCCAGTAATATCTACAATGATTCTAACACTTAATCGGCTATTATTCAGTATAAGATCCTTGATTCTGATAATGTTCTTTCAATGGTTGATGTGAAAGGTCTTGTTGAAAGAAGTAGGTGCTTCTTGAAGTAAACGTAACAGTATGATTGCATCAGCACGAGGCATTTTTGACAAAACTTAATACCAATTTTTGCTCGATAAACTTTTCCGTATTAAAGAACCACCGACAAAATTGTTTAACAATTACAAAAAACGTTATAATTTCTAACTTAATAAACAAAATGATATCAAACTTATGTTGGATATTAAAGACCTTCAATCTAATATTCATAGAAAAAGTTTGTCAAATAGTTTTCAGAGGCTCTCGGACCTATTAAGTTGGTTCGGTTTAATTCGCCAAACTGGCAAGGGATATATGATCAACACAATTCAAACTGTAGACTACTTTACTAAAAATTATATGTTTGATCACTAGAAGAAAGTGGCCCAACTTCAGCATATACGGTCTTACGATTTGGAGCATCCTCCCGAGGAATCAGATGATGCAACGATTGTATAATACCATATCACATTTTCCACATTATCCATTGTTTCAAAAATCCTTTTGTACCAAAACCACTAACTATGCACAGAACAGTGTAATCAAAAAAAACTTTAGTGAGTACCAGTTAAGATAATACTGTCGGTTTTAAAATTACCGTTTAGAATTTAATGCAATTTAGCATATTAGTAGATTATGGTAAGATAATGATCCAATTAAATTTTTGAAGAGCTACAGAGATCCAGTAAAACAATATTGATACGTGGAGAAAATTAATATATATATATATATATATATATATATATATATATATATATATATATATATATATATATATATATATATATACATATATATATATGTAAGTATAAAACATTTAAGGCACTTAAAAGTACAGCTTCAGAACCTGTGATAATTGTAATTAGCGAATAAATATCAAAAAATGTACTTTTTATATCGTAGTTCAGTAGATGTGGCAACGTCGTAAAAGAGGTTACAACGCGCGTAAAATTTAAAAATGTATATATGAGAATGTAGGTTTCATAAAAGTTTTTTATTAAAAATAACATGAATGATGTTTTATTAACACAGACATAATTGTTAAATCAAATAAAATATAAATGACTAATCATGATACAGATAATAATATTTCGTAAGTAATTAATCTTAGATATTTTTTTTATATTTTATTTTTAATAATGTTTAAATATTTTTTTATTTTTTTTTGTAATATTTTGGTTATTTATTTATTTATTTATTTTTTTTGATCAGTATATTTAAAACTTGATCCAGCATGACTACGTCACGAAGAGAGTCATCTTTTCCTTTTTTATTAAAATCTGATCGGTATTTTTTGTAAAGTATGATAAGACCTATGATTTCTCATAATGCTTAATGTTAAAAGCATGAAATTTCAAGTGTCAATACTTTTTTCTGTAGCACTTCAAAAATTTAATTGGATATTATCTTCGCATAATCTAATATGCCAAATTTCATTAAATTATGAATGGTAATTCTTAAACTGACAGTACTACCTTAAAAACAAATTATAGAAATGAGTGATACATTAAAAGCAGTGGCGGTTAACCATAAGGGCACGTGGGCACGTGCCCCACCTAAGAAATGAAATGAAAATTTGATGTCTGACAGTTACACTCGTATTTCTTAACAGTAAAGTGTGTGTATGATACTAAGAAATGTAACATTTTTGGTTGCGATGCATTTCCCTATCCACACTCCACAAATTGGTTATACGTGCCCCACCTGTTTTTTCCCCCACAAACCGCCGCTGATTAAAAGGAAAGAAGAGAAAGGAGTAGTGTATTTGTGACGGACTTAATAATCAGTAATCTACATGTACAATATCCTACATGTTTAAATATTTTAGTTATATTGTAACTTGCAACTAATCAATACATATACAAGTATATAGTATTCCACCCCTGCTTGTGTTAACACCCCTGTAGTGTTACCACCTTGCCCTTTATTTTACCAATAGTGCTAATTCAAATTATACTGTCAAGCAAGTTTCATAAACAATATTTTAACTACAGATTGTAAAAAACTAGTTTTAATGAACACAATTTCAATCAACAAAAAGTGGACAATTATCCGAAAACGACCCTTAATATTATGATTCACTGTACTTACTTTTAAGTAACAACTGCTTATGAATATGATACTCACCTGAAAATAAAGAAGTATATTAGTATTAGAAAATAGTTGAAACGATACGTTTAAACACCTTCATTGATTTATTTTAATTCCTCTATTTATTATTTACTATTGTTAAAGTGTCCGTTATTGATTATTTTATATTTTGTTTACCTCATTTTAATATTTGTTTTGTTGTTTTATACCAAATATTAAATAAATCAGACAAAATATTTTATTAGGGAACATAATTCCTACGGAATAATAGTTGGGTAAAGGCAATAGGTTCAACCATAGAAAGAGACCTTAACATGTTCCAATATGTTTTAATAGGGCGCTCGAACTTTGTCAGTGGGTAGTGGCTATGTTGATGAAGTTACAGTTGAAAATTTTTGAAGTTATATTAACTAATGTTGGGCAAATCATCTTGGAAAGTTACAGTGCTGAGTAACGCATGCAAATTATTAAACTTTACTATCAAAATGAGTGCTCAGCGTACTACATGATCTACATGGTGCAAACACACAATAATCCTGTTGAGTCGACTATTTGTCGTTTGGTGGTTAAATTCGAATCAACTGATTCCGTAAACAATCAGAAAACATCCATATGTTGTCGAAACGTGGGGTCTGCAGAAAACATTGCTGCAGTGAACGAGAGTGTAATATAACCCGAGGCAGTCAATTCCTCGTCGCGTCCAAGAACTTCGCATTTCGTAGACCTCAACTTGGCGAAGTTTGCGTCGGGACTTGGGCGCGTACCCGTGCAAAATTCAATTGACCCAGAAACTGAAGGTAAAAGACTATAGAAAGCCTCGAACATTCACTAACGGGACTTTGGAACAGTTGGAAGTGGACCCTGATTCCAGATGGAAAATCATCTTCAGAGACGAGGTCCATTTTTGGATGATGGCTATGTCAACAAGCAAAATTGTGACATTTGGATAATTAACAATTCAGATGATCAGTTGCAAATGCATCCGAAAAAAGTATGCAGTGAATTTTTTTGTGTGTGAGGTGTAGATTCTGGTCCGGCGGTAGTATATACTTCTTCCAAAATGAAGCTGTCATCGGCGAGAGGTACAGATCGATGATAACCAATTTTTGTGGCGTAAATTGGAAGATATGGATGTTATGGTTCCAACAAGATGGCGTTATGTACCGCACAGCGCATGCAACAATGGATCTTCCGCATTATAAATTCGACGCCATGATTATCTCGCTTTGGGCTACGTCAACTAGCCACAGAGATCGTGTGATTTAACGCTATTAGACTTTTTCTTGTGGGACTACGTTAAATTACAGGTCTATGCGAATAAGCGGTACATAATTCATGCCATAAAAGGCAACCTAACCAACACCATCAATGATATCGTGCCCGATGTATGCGGTCGAATCATCGAAAATTGGATTTCTCGGATACGCACCGCATAGTGAAGCCGTGGTGGCCATTTAGCCGATATCATATACCATACATAATATAATCGAACACTTTTTCAAATAAAAAAAAGAATGATCTCTGTTTTATTTACAAAGACTATTTTATTTGAAAAATATATTTTTTTATAATGAGTACTTTACAAACATATTATTATTATACCATATGAAATAATCAAAATCTCACAAAAAACTTACTATATTTGGGAGAACTACTCTTATTCAACAGCAACTCCAAGTGTGATTTCGGGTCGGCACTCGCCATGAAAAGGAAGCGTCCACTTCGAGATCGTATGCCGCACGGCCTTAAGTGACCATAAAAGCGACCTATTATTTCGCTACGTTTGCTCGACTGTCCTCGCTTCATCCTACCACGTTAAAGCCGGACCTTCACTCGTGAAAATGTCCCCTCAGATTTAATCGACGGAAACCCTAACAGTAAGCGATAATTTTACTGTTTAATCATGATGACTGTTTAAGTATACGATGGAATTATTTGATGTTGGAGTGGCTTAATTTAAACAGAAAAAAAGTACATTTTGGATGAAAAACTAAATTTGAAGATTTATAGATTTTGGAGATTGAACTAAAAAACTTGTTACATCAAAAAAATACAACAATACAACAAAAATACGTACAACATACAAAGATAGAATGAAAAATCAAATAATATTCCGATAGATGGCAGTGCGATCGCATAGGTTAGTGTATTGAAAATAGCTTCTTTTCTAGTAACGCTCCATGTATTTTTGATAGCCGATATGATATTTAGTTTTATTTTGACAATCTTCGAAGAGTCTTATACGCTTGTTATTTTGACTATCATGGAAAAAGTGAATTTCGTGTGTTGATTAAACACTATTTTTTTGCGTAGAAAAACTATCGCACAAACCGAAAAAAGTCGGAAAAGTTTTACGGAGAATATTATAATAAATTTCGATGTGACCGAACTAGCACAACTGACGCTCGGCGCTCAAGATGCCCTTTTGAAATCACTGCTGAGTGAAGGTTAGGTAAATTGCTAAGATGATAAACATATCGAACAAACGCGTATTGAACATCCTAGGTGAATATTTGGCCATGAGAAAACTAATATATGTATAAGTACAATCTGAAAGAGTGACCGTTGATGAAACTTGGATTAGTCACTATAAACCAGAAATGAAAAAACAGTCAAATAATGTCACTATTATGCTGCATTATTCATCAATTTGAATGAAGATGTGACCAAAAAAGCCCTCTTTTGGTAATAAAATATCTATTGTTTCACCATGACAATATACCCGCCCATTCGTCCATCAAAGCTAAATTAATTAATTTGTACTACAAATTGAGCCGTATCCACCCTATTCTCCGGAATTTGTCCCTACCGTTTTCGTTCTTTTTCCAGATATGAAGAAATAGGCCACTGAAAAAAAAATCACATGAAATGAATGCAAAGATCGATAAGTCGTATATTTTGAAAGGTTTAAAAAAGTTGAAAAACCGTGGACTGCCGTGAACCGTGCTAAAGGGAGACTATGTGGAAAAATAAATAGATAGACGATTAAAAAAACAATATTTCATTCAAAAAAGATTTAAAGGGTTTAAAAGTTTTAGGGTTAGAGGCGCATCAGCAACTAAGGCTATTTAGCGACTGGACCTATAGGAACGTGAGTTCCGAACCATGGCCATAAGCCACTGACAACTCAGGCCATCATCCCCTTCAGACTATCGACCATTGGTTATGTGTTTACCCATAAGTCTAACAGGAAGCCTATCGACTGGCCAGTGGCCAACGTAAAACACTTTTCAGAAGACATTCGGCCTTACCCAGTCTTTAACTGGCGTGTCTGGGGAGTACTTCGTTGTCGGATTTTATACTCTTGCCTAGAAACAATCACAGACATTTAAGTGTAGATATGTATATGCGTGTGTATATGTGTAAGTGTATGTGGGTGTGTGTGTGTGTGTGGGGAATGAACTAATACGAACAGAAGAAAGAAAAAAAACCATCCGAGTGCTGGAATCGAACCCTCTCTACCGCACCAACTGCGGTTTCGGAACATCGGCGAGACCCTCCACCTTACCGTAGCAGCCAATGCGACCCGCTCATCCAAAAATTATCTGACTTTTCACTCTGTCGATATGTACGACTCTAAGGGACCAACAACTATAAAAAAATTCAGTTATTTCATACATGTTTTGAACGTGTTATCTCCTTAAATAGCGATGAATATTAACCAATAAGTTACTCTTGTATAACAAGGCAATATTAAATTTAATTTATGATCTTCATTTTTGCAGTCCCTCAACACGCTGTTCCCATAAATGTTAATACAATCAGTAGATAAATATGTCCATAATTTTCTTTTAATTGACTCAGCTCCGACATATTTTGATTTTAAAAAGTAGTAAAATAAATAAGGCAAAATTGTAGGAATTAATATTTTCCTGATAACTATTCAGAACTAGACAAAAGAAAAATGAGAAAGTTTAGCCCTAGTTTTAGTATCGATGAAATTCCACAGATGGAATGGTCCCATTGTTCTTCAACAGACCCTAATTAATAGCCGAGGGTCAAGCTAGGCACAATCCGTAAGGTTACAGGCGACAATTTGCATAGGACGCGATATATTTTGATATTAAACAGGATTAAGATCATAAATTTTATGGTAATTGAAAGGAAAATGAATTTTAATAGGCAGGGGGATTTGTTCAGTTGCGTAGTCGATCTTGAGGCAGGTGTTACCGAAAACTGGAATATTACCGAACAGTTCTGGTATTTAATCCCCTCCCTATTTATAACTTTCCAAAACATTTTTTAACTTTCAACTCGTCTTTTTGCACCCTTTCATAGTCCCTATTCGGCTGATAAATTTTCATCTTCTTTGGAGTGGTATTACTTCTTATAATATATATATATATATATATATATATATATATATATATATATATATATATATATATATATATATATATATATATAAACAATATATACACAATATATATATATATATATATATATATATATATATATATATATATATATATATATATATATATATATAAACTTATATCATTACATTTTTGCCATTCTAATTTAGGCAGTTGAAGATACGAAGTTTCTATGCCCACACTTTATTTGTAATTTTACGTTTTTTCCTTAAAAACCACCTCCCTTACTGTTACAAGACCCGTTTTCTGAACCTTTCATCATAAAATTAATTGAATACAAATGAGTCAATTAGTTGGGGTTTATTCTTCTCCATCTTACCATTAATGCTTTCGGTTCAGTTATTTTGACCCTTTAAAAGCCGAAGAATCAGCTGACGTTAGAACTAGTAAACGAATGTAATAAATGGATTTGAGAGAAAAACCTGAAAGAACATTGGAAATGCGGAAATTACAACCACAAAGTTGCTGCAACAGAACTACGCCTGTTAATATCAATGAGCTGTTATATACGTCATCAAATAGATTGGAAAATCTGAAATTTAAAATTAAGATGAATAAAAATACACTTGTACATGGCTATTTCTAATAAGTTTGTTGAAAACAATATTATCCTGGTTAATTTGTCATCAAGGTTAATGAATTTTTCAAATTGAAGTTGACTGATCGAATTGAAGAACCACAATGGGGTTTTAACCAAGAAATCACGTATAATATTAGATACTTGTCAAAAAACTATGTATAATATATTATATCCAGAAATGTCAATGAGCTTCTCGATGAGTCTTGCAGTTATACGACCATTTTGAAGAAATTCAGCCACTTCTTTGATGGTTTCTTAAGTTTAAACTGTAACTGGTCTTCGATATCCCCCCTGTCATCATGGACTCTTAAAAGCGATCATCATATTTTAATTATATCATCATATTTTAATTATCGAAAACAGTTTATTTGAATTAAAACAAAATCATATTAATATTCGTTGATTTATTGTTTATTTTTCGATGAATTCTGAAGAGGTACTTTCAAGAGGAATTTCAATTTGAATTTTTTAATTTATACTCGCGACAGTAACTGAAGCCATTTGACAGCCCGTAAAGAGTATATGAAAAACAAATATTCAAGAACGATTTAGCACATTTATGTATATCGTATATACTGCATAGATCATACAATATGTAGATAAAAAACAATATGGATAAAAGTGGGCATATAACAAATGGGACTCAAACGAGCTATTACGTTAATAGGTAAACAATTAATGCAGTAAATAAAGAAAATAATTACAAATAATCGGGTGTCAAACATGAAATAGCTCGAAATATACATTAAGATTACAGAGCATAGGGAAAGTTTTTAAAGCTAGAAATTATTTTAATGATAAGAGGGAGGGGCTATATCAGAGGAAAGTCGGAAAGGGTAGGGAGGAATTCTAAAAAATAATTCGAATAATTATGGAACAAAATGGACGAGAGGTCCCTGGAGAGTCATTACGTAAGCGCAGATAGTGAGGGATATTCTAGCACCACATATGGCAGCTACTGAAAGAGAGTCTCTCACCACTTAGATGTATCCACATGAAAAGTGTCAGTGTCCTATTCTTAGTCTGTTCCACTTTACCAAAAGGGGACGCTCGAGTATTCCAGTGGAATTGGACAATGTCTTGGACAGTTAGTGAGATGGGAGAGAAAGTATCTCGGTGATGGAAAATGGGTAAGATAGGGAGATCTTCTTTTAAGGTTATTTGGCGCAATAGTCAGCTCGTTCGTTACTCCATATACCTGCATCGCCAAAGATCGAGAGGAGATTTATTGTCGACCCTCTATATTCAGATTCCTGGATGAGGGAAAGGATGTTAACAGTCAGAGTCGAGGAAAGGGGAGGATTAAGAGATTGGAGGGAACTCAAGGAGTCAAAGCAGATAAGCAACTGAATATGGAACGGGAGAGGGTATATGAAATGAAACTCTTGCGTTTTATGTCGAAAGAGGGTAGGCTGAAATTTCTGGTGGTTAGAGTTTTATGATGCTACGGGTTCTGTACAAATCTAACCCGTTACATTTTTCATTAAATATATTGTGAACTAATAATTATTCTTACTCAAATTAAAGCAATACACCATCTACATTTTGAATGAAAAGTTCAAACCATGTCCGCAACATTTCAGTTTTGAACTCGGTAGCAAATAACTGACCTGTTTCAGTATTTTTATTAAGAAACCATTATAAAATAATTATCTTTTCTTAGCATGTTTTTGTGCTAATAAAAATTGTAACGTTCAATTTAGTATAATACCAAAGAAATATCTTTAATAAGTTCAAGTTTTTTTACAGAACGCTTCAATTTGTTGTTGTTTCAAATAAATAGTGGCAAAGCTATTAGTTGGAGAATTGTTCAAATAACCACTATCAAGTTAATATTAAATAAAATACAATATAATAATTTTGAAGATTTTCACTAAATGTTATTACCCAGTTCTTTTTTAAACAAGATAGCATATCTTCAAGATATATCCTTCTAAACTCAGTAACATTTTTGTACTCTTAAATAATTTACTTCTTAATACTTACTTCTTAATAAGTTTTTTACCATTAAATAATTTTAAATATTAAATAATTAAATTAATAAAATCCGGTGAAGTAAGAGGATGTGCGGGACATGTAATCGAAGAAATTTCTTGCAGAGCTTAATTTTCTTGGATTATACAATTTCGATTAGAGTGTAAAGGATTTTTTTTTATTCTATAGCATGTCAGAATTGAAAAGGTATAACCTGTTATTTTGAGACTTAGAAGTATCTTCCAGAACGAATAATTTACCCTTCGGTAACATGATTTATATTTTATTTTTGAATAAGTATAATTTAAGATTTTATATTAAAATTCTTTATTTCTTTAGATTTTTTTCCAATTTATATTCTTTCGAAATTCCTATCAATTATAAGATTCACAAAAGGTTGTATATTCGGCAAATATTTATGTTTCGGTTGTGTCGGAACACAATGAAAAATCGTTGGCGTATTTTTGTACATCCCGTGCGAACGTAACTTCTGGATAGCGTTGAAATTATAATATAGTGACAATGGAAGACCCACATTGTGCCTTTCTGCACGGATGAGCAGGCGGGTTTAATTTTAGCAGCCCCCCCCCCCCCCGTTATGGTGACGATTTGTCTTCATTGTGGAGTTAATTTGCGAAGAGAGGGGAGTCTTTGCGCATTTTTAAAAAACCTCCGGGACCATTTTCGTTCTCTATGCCGTCAGAGATTTTTCAAAATTGTCACATATGAATAAATTATAATGCTTCCTTAAAGGCACATTTAAACAATAATTTAAAATTATTAAGGTTCGGAATGAATAAAACATGAATGAAAAGGAAAATATTAGAAAGAAAATTCTGTTACTCAAAATTATTTTAAAGCTATTCAAAAACAAGGAAATTTCTTTCATTTTCCACGCAAAAATTTGCCCATTCCTTCAGTCACCATCAAACATCAGCACGCATCTTCCGAAACCGGTCTCTCGCCTTAAGCCATCATCAATCGGGTTCGAGTTGAACGTTCAATGGCAACTGAAAAAATGACAAATGTATGACCATATACATCGGTCATGTCGAATGTAGGCTGTAAATAAATGTAGCTCACATCCTATATCTGACAAGGCAAGGACATCCTATGTCTGACAATGTGGTCATATCTTTTGTCATTTATTTAGAAGCATTCGAAGTTCAGCGGAAACTAGACTGTTCATTATTGTGTATAAACTAAAACTACTAAAGGAAAAATTAGACATGAATAAGTTTAAATTGTCCCCATGTAAATGTTAAATATAACTTTCCTAAGTTTTCCATTATTAGTCTGTTTGTTTTACAATATGCTCTCTTAATGTTTTCTCAATTATACTTCTATATACCTTATACCCTATCAAGGGTGAAAATGTGTATTGTATTATAATTTTATGTTGGTATTGGGTAATTGGTGTGACACTTTCTCCCGGCTCTAAGATATTACTTGTCAAGATTGCCATGCTCTTCTGCATAGAATATATAACCATTTTTACCTTCTTTAGTTAACCATTTTATCATCTCGGGCTCACATTTGTTTTCCCCTCCCGCTTTTCCTAGTTTGATTATTTTCTTGATTCCAGTTTCTTAATTTCTATCTCTTTCTGATCTTTAGTTGGTTTTGGTTAATATTTTCAAACCAACATCACCAATCGATGAACTTTTCATCATAGTTTCATTTTCCAATTTGGAATATTTCCAAATTCAGAATATTTTAAAGTAAAAGAAATGACGGGATTAAAACTAGAGATGCGTCAGCATATCAAAAAATTGTGCGACCTACACTTGCACTTTTACAAGGGATCCCAAATAAGTACACTGGCTAATTAACCCTGGTTTATACACTAAATGGACTGTTAACCCTTTGTGCTTGACCTGTAGCCACCTCAAAGAATGATGAATAACAAATGTTTGATACTTTTTAAAAGGCATCCGGTATTACTAAGGACTTGGCTATTGCCATGACTAAGATAGAATTCTTGTCAGATATGACAATCTTTTCTGCTGATCTTTGGTGTTAAAAATGTGTTCTAAAAGGTGTATATTAAGTATATATTTTCCCAAATCTTAGATATATTTATTATATAATGCCGTCCCTGTTGCAGTGAATAAAGTTTACTAAAAAGTGGAGATTGTTATAGCAAAATTAAATTTTATACATTTTTCTGTAGTATTGACACTTGTTTATTTCTGAATTATAATAGATATATCAGGTCTGGCGGATAATTCTTCTTAAAAAATTCTTCTTTAAAAAATACACGTTTAATTTGGGAGAATGAAAAAAAATTGATTATTCAAAGTATGCGCTATGGCCAGTTGCACATTTTTTTTTCATTTCCCATCTCTCTGGCAATTTATGGATACCCTTTCAGAAAAACCATACATCTTTTGAGATGGTCCAGTCATCAAGACATTTTTCGACATCTTGGTAATTGTTGAAGTGTTTCATCGAAAGTACGTGAGAAATCGATGAAAACATATGGTAGTTGGAAGAGGCAAATTTGATGTGTACGGCGGATGGAGCGAGAGCTCTCAGCCAAATGCAGAAAAGGTGTCTCTGACCGCTTGCGCTGCGCTTTCGAAGCTCATTGTACACGACACCCTCCTAATCCCACCAAATGCACAGCATTGCCTGCTTTCGAAAGCAATTCCGTTTTGTGGTCTATGTTGACGGTTGTCCTAGCTCAACCCTTCATTTTCTGCATTTTGGAGTTAATATTTTGAAATTAATCTATCGGCGTTGCATATATATAATTTCTGTATAAAATTTTGTCTATAAAAAAAGATTGAAAAACCAGTGCTCTTTGAAAAATGTGAAGAACATATTTTAAGACAAAGAAACGTTATTTTTGGTAGATATTTTTTACCGGCAAATTGGTGCCTAATTCAGCATTCAGTTCATGATAACCCATGGAATAAACGACATGTTAAACAGTAGTTTGAGAAGCAACGGTAATTTTTCGTTAGTTTTTCAAAAGTAAAAATTAATGCTAAATGTCATGTAAAAGAAGTCATATGGTTTTCAATATGGTGTCCAAGATACAATCTTAAATGTAGAATTGGGGTTCATTTCAGACGCCGTTTACATCCTCATAAACTGAATTAGTGCACATAAAAAAAATACGTGTCCAGTATTTTTTCCACGCTCTGCTTCCATTTAAAGCTCCATCAAAATCAGGCGCAGCCTTTCATTTTGTTCATGACTATAAAGTATGTTTTTTTAACTATATGGTCAAACCAAGGGTTGTAGGTAGAATTTTGAAAAGGCAAATTAAAAAAAAAATTTTAACGAAATAGTTAAATTAATACTTTATGATTTATGATGACAAACTAGATTTAGAAAATCCCCGAAAAAAAAGAATAAGAGAAAAACCATAGATAACATTATGTTTATATTAGGAAAGATCCCACAATTTCAGTGCGAGTAATATGATCCATTTTTCAGTTTTGTGTCAACAGTTGCAAGCAAGCTTTAAAGGAAAAATTATTTGTTTTTATATTCATGGCGATATGCGAAAATTCTATTTTAACTACTTGCCTGCTCATGAAATTGGGCTCAATGGTTATAATAGGGAATAAACTTAGGATGGATTATCATCAAACAATCTGGTACAATCCCCTTAAAAGCTAATAATACAATAAAATTATGTTATCAAAGAAAAATAAAATATCTCATATTAGAAAAGAAACACTCTAAAAATTATTAAATTAGAATAGTATGCTAAACATCACCTAATATGATGTGTGGACATTTTCCAACCGATTACTATTCTTTATATCAGACAACCATAGAAAGAAAGATGAAACTTATAAAGAGTATAGAAGAACAAACAATATGCCTCCTTAAGAATGCAATGTTTAAAGATCCATACACCGGAAGAAACATTAATTTTCAAAAATGGAGACGAAATAAAATATCCCTATATCACCTATATGCTCCTGTATCCCTATATGCCCTATATCACTGCATAAGACACCAAATTCTTCACACGAATCCAAATTCAAACCAGTTATATAAGTGGCATTCATTTTGTCATCATTTTGTTTCAGCACCACCTTTTAGTTATAAAAGGTCACTGTGAGACACTTTTTTCAATATGTTACTTACGCCGTAACAGCGACTCCAAATTGTAGAGCTGTATTATGAAAATCAGCGCTCAGTGAAGCACTTTTTTCCAGCACTTAGAGCTACTTTGCTGCACTTGAACGCACTATTGCCAATACTATCAGAAAATTGAAGAACACAATTTTCATTATTAGACCGAATAGACCACGTCCAACAAGTGGTGAAGAGAATGTAGCGGCGGTAGCTGAGAGTGTGCGTGATAATCGTGAACAATTGATTCGAGGTCATTCTCAATAGCTTGGTTTGTCGTACAACTTCAGCTGCCAGACCTGTGTATGCGTCAGGTTTTCAGTGAATGGCTTCTGGAACAGCTCAATGACGATCTGCTAGTTTTTCGCAGAATTTTGGGGATTTTTAAACAGAACAGCAGGCTTTAAGGTGATTCTGCAGAAAGCAATTCAAGAATGGCCGATGCATCCAACAAAATGCGATTTGAGGGGTGATGGAATCATCGGACCATATTTTATCAAAGATGAGGATGGCTAGAACGGTACCGTCAGTAGCATTCGATATAGCGCCACGAGAACGGACTATTTGTTACCTGAAATTCATTTATTCCGTGGTGTCGGTAATATCTGGTTCCAACAAGATGGTACTACTTGCTCTACAGCGCGTGAAACGATGGACTTATTAAGAAATAATTTCGGTGACCAGCTGATTTCACATTTTGGACCGGTGAAATGGCCGCCTAGGTCGTGTGATCACCATTCTGGATTATTTCCTTTGAGGTGACGTGAGATCTTAAATCTACGCGGATAAGCCAGGTTCAATTGAGGCCTTATAAGTAAACATTATACGTGTTATTGGCCATATTCCGGTCATTATGCTCGAACTACACCAAAGGCGTAGCCACGGCCAACATTTAACTGAAAAAATATTCAGAAAATAAATGGTGTCGATTGTTCTTGCAGTCTATAATACAGTTTTCACCATCACATTCAATTTTATGTGTTTTATTTAAAAATAATCACCCTTTATTTGTGACAGTTCGGGTTTCGCTGTTGTGTAGTGCAGACGCATAAGTTCTATTATAGATAAATACACACTAAAAAATGCAGTGAAACTGAAGTAGTTTACATTAAAATAAACAATTCAATTGTTGCAACTCAACGTTAATTTCGGCAAAAACATCTTAATCGTACGGCGCCACATAAAACGACAATTTGTCGTTTATTCAAGCAATTTCCAGAATTCGTTGGGGATAAGCCCCGCATTGGAGGTTCAAGAACAGCGTGACGCGCAGCAAATATTGCACCTGCGAAGCAAAGTGTAGAGGAGTTTCCAGAAACGTGGATTTGACGACGTAGTGCACAACTGGAAATTCCTCTACTCACTTTACACCGAATTTTGAGGGAATTGCATATGTTTCCATATAAGATTCAAATTGTTTAGTTGTAGCTTCCAGACAATAATAAGGAATTAGAAAACTTTAATGCTATCAAAAACTATTTCGATCAAATTCGCAATTTTCATGCAAAATTAATAATGAGCGATGAAACTCAATTTCATCTAACTGGTCAAGTAAATACCCAGAATGGCCATTTCTGGGTAAGAGAAAATTCCCGCAATATTCATCAAACGGCATTGCAACCAGTTAAAGTTACTGCATGGCGCGGTATTCATGCTCAAAACACCATTGGATTAATTTTTTTTAGACAATGGCTAAAATGATTCAATGACAATAGCTAAGATTCACATGATTCAAAACTTTTCGGTGCCAGAATTACAAGAGCAAGGCTTAGAGAATATATTGTCCCAGCAATTTGGTGCCACAGCATACACCTCATGTGAAAGTATCAACATGTTGAAGTACATTTTCCATAGTCGTTTAATTTATCGAAATGGAAATTTATTGTAGCCGCCTAAATTTTCGCAATTCTTTTTTGGAGATTTTATGATGTTGATAAAAGTGTGAAGAAAGCACCAAGTTGCTGCTAATGGCTCACATTAAAGACGAAATAAATATATTATAGAACAAAATATCTTGTCTCTTTTAAAGGTGATTTAAAATTAAAAATGATATAAATGGTTACATTTGCCCCACCCTGTAACAGCAAACATGAAAACAGAATGTAGAAAAAGCTATTTGTTCAACAATATATTATGGATGTAATACATGGAAACTGAATCAAGATCTAGAAAATATGACCGCAATACGGGAGAGAAAAATACTGAAGACAATCCATGCAGAAAAATAAATGAAGCATGAGGAAGACATACAAATCAAGAACAAATATGGGCAAACAAAGAAAATATGGAAAAAAATGGGCAATAAAAAAAAGTAGTTAGAGTTACAGCAGCTCTAGAGAGTTATCTAAAGTTATCTAGGTAGAGAGATCTAGAGTTAATTGACTATAGAAGATCGATAAAGTAAATCACTTCAAAACTAGCTACCGGAAAATTTAAAATGGATGACCTAGAAGGAAATGGAGGGAAGTAGTAAGAGAATCTAAATAAAGGGTATCCCAATAGATACTTCAGGAATTGATTTTTAAATAAAACTACTACATTTGGCACTATTGACACAATTTGCACAATTGCGGTTCTATTTTACTAATAACTTTGCTAATGATAACGCATGTTTTGCTTCAGGTCATCAGTCGTTTGCGGATTGTTAGAATAGACCTTGCCATTGAGGAAGGCCAGCATAAAAATGTCGAGGGGGGTCGATCGCATGATCTTGCAGGCTACTGAATATTACCATTTGAGAACGCTGCCAAGAAAACTTGTCCGAAACAAATCAAAAGTGTCCCTCGCCGTATAACATGTATCGCCATCTTGGTGATAGAGCATACTGTTAAGGAGCATATTATCCAATTGGGGATATAAAAAGTATCTTAACATATTGCGATAACGTTCACCATTAATATTTGCCATTTCTCCATCGTCATTTTCATAAAAAAAATAACCCCACAACCTTTCCAGCCCACACACCCCTCTGTTACTCGAAGAGGATATAAAGATTCTTCTGCAATCACTCGAAGATTTTCATTTCCTCAATACAATTTTGCTTGTTCACATAACCTGTGAGCTGGAAATAACGATAAAATTAGCCAACGCACAGCCATTCCCGTGGTGCGGAATTAAATTGCCGGGTCTCTAGATGGCACATAACATATAAAATGTCTATGTTTTTTACAATAAAGAGGAATTCGAAATTGCACAATGATTACGATGCATATACCAAAATGGAGAAAAGTTAAATGTTTTTTAAAGTTCCAATTCTTTCCATTAAAGTTCAGATTGCAAATTTGTGTTATAGCTACTGAGCGACTCCTGTCTTAAAAGCTAATTTATTTTGGATATCTCTAAACATCAATTATATGTAGTACATAAACCCTAATAAACATGTAATAACATCATTAACGATTAAGTTGTTTGCCCATTGATTAAAATCCTCTCTTGATTCAATCTAATAGCGCATATAGCTAAGGGCAACGTTAAGCAAAGAGCTTAATATAATTCGAAGTTTACCCCTAATTAAACCCTTGAATTTTATTGCCGTTTAATGGAAATCGAATGTAATTTACATAGATTAAACGATAGGTGTAAACTGCAGCAGTAATTTGTTATAATAGTCGGTATAAATTGTTGATTTTTGGTCTGCTAGATATTTTGTGATAATCTTATCCAACTCAAGTCAATTTCAATCATAAATTTTATCTCAGCGGAATTTATACCTTACATTTGTACATTAGTCACACAAAAATTTTAATTTTTGAAAGGGTAATATTTGTTAATACCAAGTAATAAAAAAGTAAGTAAACATATGAAATTACTCGGTGAAATCGAGTAAGTGGAAAAAATATATTTTCATACATTTGCCAATTATGTTACTTCTAATAATACGAGGGGCATAAATAAAGTAACACTCTGGGCTTCCAATTCTGCCATCTGATTCGTCTTCAGTATGAATTTGAAGCCCTTAGAGCCACTTGGTGTGTTCTGAAAGTGAATAACAACAATTTCGAGCAACGGTGTGCTATTAACTTTTTTTTTCAGACTTAGACCAGTGCGACGGAAATTTTTGTAAAAATTAAATAAGCCTTTGGAAATAGTGTTTTCTCAAGATTCCAGTTGCATTTAATGGGAACGGCATATTAATCTTTTACGTAATTACGTAATTGTATTACGTTTTTAAACGTAATACAATTCGTTGATGAGTACTTATATGATTACATGATGTTGATTACATGATGAGTACTTATATGAGTCATTTATTTTCAAACCCGGATACATCAACTTTTTGCATAATAGAGATTTTGCCAGATTTTGCAAGGTTAAATAATTTTTTTACGTATACCATAAACTTTAAGGTTCAATTCCCGATAAATCAACTCTATATTGGCTTTCTATCTTGGTTAGTTTCAAAAACAGATAAGTATCAGAATATTACTTTCCAAACCAGATAGATCCAATAAAAATTATGAGCGTTGCTTTGACGGTTACATTACATTAACTGTAAAACAGGCTTAAGAAGGGATAACATAGTATCAGCTTTTAGCTGTCAACAATGTCATCTGTCTGGCTTGTAGTTTGGATTGTTGTTATTTGGAGTGTAGAAGTTTCGGTTGAAGTAAGAGAAATCAATCCTTTCAAAAACGTTGAGAATTCGCATAAGAAAAAGGAAAATGAAGATTTATGGAAAAGAACAAAAGTAAGAAAGCAAAGGTATGTTCAGTTTTCGACTTAGTTTTTGCATTTCTAATTTTACAGTATCATTATTATGCCATGCATATTTTTATCATTATACGGCCTAGGTTCGGAGCGCGATCTAGTAAATAGTGTGGATATTAAATTCTTCTTTTCTCTTATTTGTAGCTACATAGGGTAATTGGACAGAATTTAGTGTCATTCAGTCAAACATATTCGCGATATTTGATGCTACAGAACTCTGTATTCAGAGGTATGCCTGCCCTGCTCCACCAAAGAGTATCTCATGTCAACATAGCAAGAAAAGATCAGCGTAACTTTGCAGGGAAGTAACAAAAGATGACCAGGTAATTTTTCAAAAGAAATTTTACATTAGTGGAAAAATTTCTGAGCTAAAGACAAGACAAGATTAATTTTTACTGAAGTATATAGATGCTACAAGCCCTAAAAACAAGGATTATTAATAATAATAAAGGGCTGAAATCAATGACTGTAAAATATTTTATTTTCATAAAAGTAAAAAGAACAAAATTCATGTTTGTCAAAAGGCATTTTTAGATACTCTGCGACTATCTAAAAATAGAATTACGGCCGTTGTTTCCCGACACGCCCGAACTAGTTAAATACCCACTGAGCGCCGAGGTGACGATAGGAAACTGGAAATGTATGAAAATAAAAGACATTCCATTATACATTTTATTACAAAATTTAAAATAATAGAAAGTCATGATTGTAGAAGTAAAACTGAATATCGCTTATATTTGAATTCCGATCTTAACATAAATAAAATGTGGAGAATGTATGATACACAGGTGTCGATCAATCCCTGAAAGTTAAACCGTCATATTATAGACATGCATTCCAAACAGTGTTCAATGTAGGTTTTCTGAGAAAGAACCAAAAAGGTAAAGAAATGTTGATGGCTGAAAAGAGATGCCACAATTTATAGGCGCAAGCGTTTTATTTGTTTTAAAGGAAAAAAGAGATATCTCCTAATTTGATAGTGAGAAGCATCTAGTTCTACCTCGGGTTCCAGAACAAAGGGCTTATTACTCTAGACAGCTATACAATTTATCCAGTATTAATATTCCGGAAACAACTAGAGTGATTCATTCGTATGGCTTCAGATCGATGTGGTGCTTAAAATAAAAATTTGTATTTGATGGAAATGTTAAGTGTATGGTTTTTGAAAAATGCCCCTCAGAACGTCACGAGCATAGAATACGTTTTTCCTGTTGTTGGGCATTCGTTTCTTCCACCCGACATAATTTTGGTTCATAATGAAAAATTATTAAAAAGTATAATGTCATAATAGATTCGAATACGCAACTCTTCGATCTCTAGCTGGAATAAAATTCAATTGGAAGACAGTTGTGCGTCCACCTGGGCAGGAACACTTCCAATTTAATCCTTGTAAAAGGTTTATATTACAACATAACACCAAAAACGGTAACATCCTTGTTAGGTGCTAGGTGCACTGTAAAACTAACATAGGAAGTTAAAAATCTGTCTGCAAGAAGGCAACAAAAAATAAGGATATCGAAACTCCGAAATTTATACCTGTTGGCGTAAAAGTTTCCTCCTTAAATTTACGAGATGTTTCAGCACTATTGGCAAAATATTTTGGCGACAATTGGAGAAGTTTGGAATCTTTATCATACTATGTTTGCGCAATCTCAGATAACGCAAAAGAAATTTGAGATTCAAGAGGAGAACATAAAGAATGAATGAACCAAGATATCACAGAAGAAAATGTGAATCAAGAAGAAAACCTCTTTGAAGAACAACTTCATATGTTTCATATGCTCATGTTACTATATGTCATATGCTCATAGTTATCGATTTAGTTCTTTAAAATATAATTAAGGTTAAATACATATTTTCTATTATCTACACCTTTTGTTTATTTTCAAAAACAGATAAATCACATAAATAAGTTTCAAAACCTCACCAACTTATTTTTAAAACCAGATAGATCTAAAACTAAATAAACAATAGACTTATTTATGTTCTCATTTAATGGCTTTAATTACAGCAAAAGATAGTTGCCTCAAATGTCTCAATAACGTCATAATTTCAGAATTCTATCCCTTCATTCACGACCTCTATAAGTGTTTTTTCGTTCCTGTAAAACTTGCTTTTTCTCAAGCATCTGGGATTGAAACTAAATGACTTATACAATAACTGATTCAAGTAAAAGAAAAAAGGAATTTACTCTTAATTTGTATTGGTTGGAGAAACCACTAGAAAGCTTTTGTTCGAAAGTCGAGATAGATTTGTACGAGGGTCTTCGAAAAGTTCTCGGCTTGACAAAGCAAACACAAGAGTTTTGAGAATATATATTTTTTTCAACGTTTACTTTGCAAGTTTTTGATAATCTCTGTGTAAAGCGATTTAGCCAACTCATAGCACTTATCTCAGTTTTGACCTTATCATGTGAAGTGAACTCCATCCAACAAGCAATTTATCCAGGTTTGAGGAGAGGAATTAACGAATTAACGGAGCAAATGAACTAATCACTTCTAAGCATTGGTCATGGAATTTTGCAGCATCAGCTCCAGACGCCTGTGCAAGCGTGTTTTCGTCATAATTTTTTTTGTCCAGATATGGTGTCTAAATAAAACCCCTCAAGTAATCGAATACTACAGCATAATACTCCTTAGATCACGATTCTGCCATTTACAGGATATGATCACCACGTCACGAAAATCCTGAAAAATCGTAACCAATAGCTTGCTTGCAAACCGAGCCATTTCACTGTCAGGTCGGAAAATTTACGAACAACCCTCGTACAATAGTTAACTATCTGAAAAAAATAGGATCTTAATCATAACTTACTTACGCAACGTACAAAAAAAGTGAAGGAATAAAAGAATGGTAGTATAAGATTAAGACTTTTCTTTTAACTGCTGAAATTTATCATCGACGTTAATTTAAATATCTGAAATTGACAATCTGAATCTGAAAACTGAAAATCTGAATTGCTGAAATTTATTATCGAATTTATCATCGACGTTTCTGAGGCTTCTGAGGCATTTTTACTAAGTGTAAAGAAAAATTTAATGTCAATCTTTGTTCTATTTTCAGTCGAGGCCCAAAAGGTACAGTCACGTTTTATGCCATTAGGGAAGAGCAAGAGATGCTTAACTATCAAAATTTCTGATAATGAATATTTAACTATCTTTGCTCATCTCTGTGTATCTCAAGTTGACGCTACAGATTACTTTACTATTGTAAAAAGTTTTCCGAGTGTCAGAACTTTGACAGATAATAGCAACAATCCTTAAATGAAAATATCATTCATAGACATAGACTAGATAGATTAGAGTATTTACCACACTGCCTCAATTCACCATGGAGAGATATACGATACACGACATGAATTGGGTTTTAGAGCAGTTGGAAGGCGGCCCCCGCTTTGGGGAAGGTTTTGTGAGTAATGGGAAACACAACTGCAAGATTTGGGCCGATAAAAATTCTAAAATGATTCAGGAGTTTTCTCCTCATCCTCAGAAAGTCACTGTTTGATACCATTGTTGATGATGAAGAGAGTAAAAACTTTTTTTTAACGATAATGGAAATCATACTACTATTAATGGTGAACGCTATAGGGATATGCTAACAGAACATATTTGGCATAAACTGATAAACGTGGCTACAAACAATATTTTCTTTCGATTCAAGACGGTGCGACTTGTCACAGATCTTGCAAGAAAATCGATTTATTACAAGAAAAGTTTCCTGGACGCGTTAGTTCGTGAATGGTAATGTCAACTGGCCACCAAGGTCATGCGATCTCAATTTCTTGGTTTATTTTTTGAGGGGTTATGTTAAATCTTACACAGCAAACCCTGAATAAATCTCTTGACCTTAAATGAAACAGTAAGAGTAATAGAAAATTTGATCTCCCAGAATGTATTCTAGCAAAACGACGCTGGGAGGGGCATTTCAACGACATTATTTTCAAACCATAATACCATTATTTGTTATTCAAGATAAAATATAAGTACCGCATTATCACTTGTATGTGAAAAATATAATTTACGATCAACAAATAAAGTTTTAACATTTTCCGGTTAAGTCTTTACCGCATTAGTGTAATTAAATTAAACGTGATTATAAAAGTGATTATCTGGTATAGCTTAAACGACTGGCGGTAAATTCACTCTAATTTATTATATTTGCCCCGACGGTAGCAATTACTCCTGGCGAAACCTATATTTTTCGTTTAATTTCCAGAAAGCGCAACCGTGACATAAATAATTTCAATTGCCGTCAACCTATCAGTCAATTCTAATTGATTTGTTGTTTGTAATGATCTTAATCTGCGTTCATAAATGTATTAAAAACGAGCATTATATTTCTTTGTTATGAGAGTTCCTCATGCGAGCCCATTAAACATATTTGTCAATATCGTTTCGAAGTAAACTAATGACTATTATCGTAGTTTTAAAATAATTGGACAGGTATTCCATATTTTGATTAACTAGTGAATACACTAAAAAGCTCAACCTGCCCAAAGGAATATGACTAATGCAAAATGAAATTAAAGCTTCCTTCCTTAGTTTGTGCTCAAATAGATCACTTGTTGGCTAATATGGCGAAACAGTGAAAAAGTATTCTTAAATACTCTTGATATTCATGGCTTCGTGAACCGTAATCAAACCTGTTAAATAATCGCAATCGTGATTATACGCTTTCCTTTCATTGCTAGTTTCAGGTTTAAAAATAGCCGCAATCAGAGAAATATGCAGTTTTTGCTTAGCAGTCACATACCAATTTGATTACCGCATATAATTTCTCTTTAAAGTAGATTTTGGAGGTAAACTTTTCGATAAGCTTAGTAGGGATATACCATAAAGACCCTGTCCAAGAAGATAAGTCACCTTTGAAAGTTTTCTTCTTTTCTAACTATTACTAATCCGACCGTTGATCTATTTCATTGATTAATAGTAACTATTACGAGCGTTGATCATTTTCAATACTCTGTGTTGGTACGAATTCTTGTAAACCATTTAAAAATGTGGTTCTTCGTGACGTCTTCGAACAAAGGTTGGGGACCATCATGACTACCTTTACCCTGTCCATAGCTGCTCTAAATAACTGGTTCGATGTACAGTTGAAGAATTCTCTCAAATTTTCCAATCATAACATTTTTGGTCTTTCCACGCTTCTTTTTCCCTCCATCTTTCACTACAAAATCAATCTCAATAATTCGAAACGTTATCCTCTCATTACATGTTTGAAATACTCCAATTTGCGTGTTTTTATGGTTGTTTTTAGACTTGTTTCAGTGGATATTCTACGTAGAACCTTTAGATTTGTGACTTTCTCTACCCAAGATATTCGTAGTATTCTTCTGAATAGAAAAATTTCGAAAGCTTCGGGTTTTTTGATAATGTATTTATTAAGGGTGGAAGCTTCTATACCCGAAAGGCGAATCGAGTATATGTAGCAGTGAATCATTCGGATTTTCAATTCATTTTTTTATTTTACTACAGCAGAAAAAAATGATCTTGCAGAATGTGTCTGTCCTTGTTTTTATTTCTTCGGTGTTATTCTTGAATTAACCCAAGTTCCCAAATACTTGTAACTATTAACTCGCTCAATATTACAGTTGTTTATTATTAACTGTGTATTGCTGTTGGGTGATTTCATGAAACACATGTATTTTGTTTTCTTTAGGTTCATATACAATCCGTAGAGTTCGCTGATTTCTCTTATCCATTCCGTCATTCTTTGTAGGTACTCGATATTTTCTGGCAATACGACAGTGCACATCTGCATACTATTGCATACACACAATGCACATATAGTGAAGTGCTCATACAGTGAGTGAATACCTGCTTATTATTAATAGGAACTTGATTTACTACCATGCCGGATGTTTTTCCTGGTTTTTCATGAATGATGACCCCTGAATACTTATTAAAAAGTATCGGTGAGAGGATGCACGTCTGCCTTACTCCTGGTTTTATGGATATATCTTTTGTATATTCTTACACTAGTTCTAGCTGTTTTATTTCGTATAAGATCTCTATTATTCTCAAATCTTACACTAGTTCTAGCTGTTTTATTTCGTATAAGATCTCTATTATTCTCAAATCTAGCTTATTTACTTGTTTTTCCTTAGTAGCTTTATTAGTTTCTCATGCCTTACTTTATCGAAAACTTTTTCATAATATATAAAGCACGCAAGAATTTCTTTATTGATATCGAGGCACAGTTGAACCACTACATTAAAACTAAAACAAGGCATCCCGAGTACCAAGCCCATTTCTAAACCCAAACTGGGTGTTGCCCCAACTAATATTACAAATGTCGATATATTTCGATTATGTACTATCTTTAGGAAGATTTTAAGTAAGTGATTCATCAAAGAGATAGTGCGGTTTACTTCACATTTTTTTACACTTGATTTCTTAGAAATTGCAACGAAAATTGAAGTCAACCATTCTGAAGGTATAATACATGTGCTGTAAATCGACTTGAAAATGTTTGTTATTATTTGTAATTGGTCGTTTCCAATAATTTTGCTAATTTTATTGGTATGGCATCTGGTCCAGATGTTTTATTACTTCTCATACCTTAATGTGTATATTTGAGCCCTTCTATTGTAATGTCTAGTATGACTTCTTCGCCTATTACCATTTCTTTTTGCGGCTCTTTGTCTTGTTTGTGGTCTTCAAAAAGTTGTATTATATTATTGTTGTATATATTCTGTGCATCTTTGGTTTCAGCAGGTTTCAGTTTTTCGTGAAATAGGGAGACCATTTGACCGCTTGCCGCTTCTATGGTTTGGAGACATGGATAAGATAATTTGGGGATGGGAGTTATGAACACGTAAGTGCTTCTAAGCACTCAAAAAGTATCTAACGACATGACTTACGTCCTCTTAAACCTCTTGCTCTAAGAAATTGACATGAAAGTATTAGTCAAGTGCGTGACACTTTTTGCTGATATTAACTTGCAAGGGAGATATGTGGTTACCGCACTATATGTCGCGATGATTGGAATGCAAATGAAAAGGAAAACTATTTAGTTTAATAGAGACTAGATTTTATTTAAGAGATCATGTTAGACATAAAAGCGTCAGATGAGGTGATATTGTGATAAAAGGTCTATTACCGAATGGTAGGCTATCTACTTGGAAAATGGGTAACCTTTAGTAACAATCACAGTTACGCAAACAGTTTATGGTATCGAACAGAGAAATCAACACCCAACCTGCTGGTGAGATCTCCAAATTTATCACCAGAATTAAAGAACATTAGTCGAGCTCTGGGGCGATTGACCCGGCTGCCAATGAACTTTAAACATCTAAACTTTGTGGCTAGGATATTTTGCCACAAGTAGATATGTATCATCTAATTTGATTCATACACCTCAAATTTGCTTTTATATTGTATTTTATATTATTTTATCATTACATAAACCACCATAGTATACTAAAAAAAAAACAAAATTAATCCGATAAACATATTTTTATAGTGGAGCATATTTTTAATTTCCAGTATATTACTGAAATATTATATTTTAAAAATCAGCAGATTGTGGATTGGTTCATGATGATCTTACAAATTTGTAACCTAAAAAAAATCCAAAATGATTATCGATTATCGTTAATAATTTCCCCCTTAGAACTGACTAATAATAATAGTTGTGTTAATGACATACCGATATACATAAAAGAGAGATCAATCCATCAAAAAAAACTTTTATTAATTATTGAAATACACATTTACATACAATCTCTGGAATGGTTGCCATTTCAGGTCAGATATTTTCTTTTAACTGCGCCAAAGAACCCGCTTATTGACATAAATTTTTGATTTTAGATAGTCTCAACAAGAAAAAGTCCACACGGCTCAAATCAGAACTGCGCGGAGACTAATTTAAGTCACTTCTCCTGGAGATCAACTTACTTGAGAAAATTTCACGAACTCGTGTGACGAGACATGTTGGAAGTATGTGACGGTACTCCGTCGTGATGAAACCATATTCTCTGATTATAACTAGCAAAGTTTTGCAGTTCAGGTACCAAAAAATTATTCAACATTTACACATAACGCTCTGAATTGACGGTAACTGCGCATCCACTGTCGTCTTCAAAAAAGCTCGGGCCGAATATTCCTCGCGCTTATATATATATATATATAAATATATATATATATATATATATATATATATATATATATATATATATATATATATATATATATATATATATATATATATATATATATATATATATATATATATATATATATATAATATATATATATATATATATATATATATATATATATATATATATATATATATATATATATATATATATATATATATATATATATATATATATATATATATATATATATATATATATATATATCTATATATATATATATATATATCATATATATATATATATATATATTATATATATATATATATATATATATATATATATATATATATATATATATATATATATATATATATATATATATATATATATATATATATATATATATATATATATATATATATATATATATATATATATATATATATA